>MU702011.1:188578-238279 GCA_026770625.1 Nicotiana glauca | reverse complement strand
TAGTAGTGTAATTTAGTTATTTGTTAGTTTTAGTAAACCCTAGTTAGGATTAGTGTAAAGTTTTAATTTTTGCTTTCTTTTATGTTTTCTATTGTTGTACTTGATGTTTATGGGGTTGTTTGGTGTCAAAGTGTTTGGGTCTCCATTATTATATAATTGTGGAGTTGTTTTGGTGACTTGGAGGCCTAGACTATATTTTTGTGATGAAGTGTGGTGATGGGCCATGTTTTGGCCAAAAATTTGGTTCATGTTGTATAAATTTGAGGCATTTTATGCCTAACCTAGGTTTGGTAGTGTTGTAATTGATGGTTGATGTTGTTGTAATTGACAGGTGTTGGTGTTGTAAGTGGTATTTGGCGGTGTTGTAATTCACGTGTATCACTCGAAGGAGTAAGTATGGGGTGTATTATGCCGGAAGTGGTAAGAAAATTTTGGGGCTATTGTGGAGGTTGCTATCTTTGATTACAGTCGTAGTGGGGGCGTGGGCACTTTGTATGAATGAAATAAATGGGGGAAAGTGTTTGGTGCCATCGGGTGGTGAAGTCTGAGTACCCATCCGATTGGCACTAGTTAGGGCACATTTGATGTTTCTTCTGATTCCTTGTAGGTAATATGGCTCCTAAAAGACAAAGGCGATCTGGAGGCCCATCCCAGTGACCTACCTATGATGAGTCCAGGTTCCAATCGGAACTGGCGGAGGACGACTTCAACGCCAAGGCTACAAAGACCTTCCTCCATGAGATCCCGATTGACCGGGTAGCCCTCCAAGCCAAAAAGGAGGAGATGTATGAAGAAATACGGAGGTGGGAAATGGAATTCCTATTTGACGACCCTGCCCCAGTTAACAAGATGCTGGTTAGAGAATTTTATGCCAACTTCCCACTGCACTTGAGTAGGGAGGTGACTGTTCGCGGTAAGGTGGTCAGTGCCAAAGTTCCAATGATTCGCCAGGTGTTGCGGCTGCCTCCGTTCACCAGTGACGTCGACTATTACCACGACAGGCCAGGGGTGACATGGGAGGTCATGACAGATGTACTTTGCACAGGGGGCGACCCACTTGGATACGTGACCAAATAACCCTTAACTCTAACTCTTTCACCCATTTGGCCAAGTGTTGGTTGACTGTCATCTGCAGCAGGTTCCTACCATCCAGCAATACAACGGACGTGAACTTCAATCGGGCACTGTTGACTTGGTGCTTTGTGACAAGGAAGGATTTTGATGCAGCCCGGGTAATTGGTGATGAAATGGTCCTACGGGGACCGCTGCTGACAAAGTGATTCTATTTTCCTTCTTTGGTGACCACACTGTACTTGATGAGAAACACCTCCACCAGTCCTGCCGATGGAGATTTGCCACCCAAAGCAGCATTCAAAGCCTCTGGCATCAGAGTGGGTCAGGGTACAAGGACCATAATTGAGATAGATGACGAGGATGATGATCCGGTCCCTCTTGCTCCATCCAGGAGGTCCACTGACAGTGCCGGACCATCTCGATGCACCCATTCTGGGACTGGCCTATCCATATCACAGTCCACCAGGCCTATGCTGCGGTCCATGGAGGAAGAGGTCACGGATCTCCGCACCTCAGTGGATGGCCTACACACGAGGATGGATGCCATGTCTCAAAGGCAGTCCAAGACTGAGAGTCGGTTTATGGCATGGTTTTGTGCGTTGGGAAGAGCCTGCAGTGTAACCCCAGCACCGTCTCCGACTCTGACTGAGTCTCAGGGAAGTCTTCTAACCCTTATTCTCTTTCCTTTCTTGATATTACATGGGGACATGCCATGATTCTAAGTGTGGGGTGGGAGACTTGCTCTGATTATATGTTGTATTGCATATAGTTATTGTTGTATTGTAGCATTAGTGTTTTATATATTTGACTATGCTTATATTAGGATTAGCTGACTTGGCCCAACGACGGACACTTGTCGACGGGTCTCTTGAGGGTCAAAGTCGGAACTAAAAAAAACCCTAAAAAAAAAGGTTAGAGGACTCTTCCTAATGACGGACTACTTGGACAGTACTCTTGAGGGAAATAGTCCATGTAGATTTTCTTTTTATTTTATTTTCTTGTTTTTAGGAAGTGTAGTACCTCCCCCTTGGTTTTTCTTTTGACCACGGTTCTTTTCCAAGGGTTTTTCTTGAACCGGGTTAGGTAGATTTTTCTTTTGTAGTTTTAGGACTAGATGGGTGAAGGCTAGAATGTAACCCCTGATGTGCACACCTGCAAATAACTAAAAAGAACTTGAGAGTGTGACGTTTAGGCTTATTTGTGGACTCGTAAATCTATGCCTTAATTTTGCACATCTTTCTTGCTTGAACACTTGTATGAGTGTGTTGATGAAATGATTCGGAATGAGTTACATGCTAAGTGTGTGAGAGTTATTACTTGCATTATGTGCTTGCATGCGATACCTAGAACTTGCCCTGTGTGTTTGCAAAGCGAAATAGAAGTCATTTGGTTTTAGAGATGATTGATGAATTTCTTTGTGCAACCCTGTATAATTGTGAATGCACATGTATATATTGTCATAGTTAACCCCTTTGAGCCTGAAGCCTTTTCTTTAATAACCCTATAATGATCTAAATCGCTGTATTTGAATAGCTTAATCATTGAAACCTATACCTCCTAGTAGCACTTGAATCATTAAAGAATATACAAAAGTCGAAGTGTGGGGTAGTAGGAAGTTAGAAAAAAAAAAGGGGAGTCAAGAATGAATTGTTTGATTGGTACACTGGCATTGTAAAAAAAAAAAAAGGAAAAGCCAGTTGCACCTAAAGAAAAACGGGGGTCACATGTGAAACAAAAATGTGAAATAATGATTGTGTTGAGCATGAAAGTTGAAATAAAAGGAAGTATGTATTAAAAGTGCTTAGGGAGGTTAGTCACTATATCCAGATCTATCCTACCCGTCCCTTAGCATACATTACAACCAATAAAGACCTCTTGATCTTCGACTGAATGGATCGATTAGTACAGTATTACACCAGGGGCAAGCTTGTGGTGTGTCTGTGTGGCATGTGAATGCTCTTTGCTGAGAGAGAGTGAATTCTTCCTATATTTGGTTCCTTGTTATTTGAATTTTATGTGTGTGGAACTTATCTCATATTTTTTTATGTGAGGGCATGTGACTCAGGAAGAAAAGGTAAGTCTTCACTTCTGTTAGAGTAATTAGAGTGAGCACAAGTGTGTCATAGCATGAGAGTCTGCATTTGAGGTATGATTGTTGCACTGCTTAGGTCGATCCTTTATAATAGCGGGTGTGACATAAATTGGGGAAATGCATTGAACAGTCAGGCCTAGAAGTGTGGTTTAGCTTGCTCGAGGATGAGCAAAGGTTTAAGTGTGGGGTGTTGATAATATGTGAATTTGACTATAATCACGCCTTAAATAATCACCTTCTTGTGTAGTTTCGATGATAAAAGTGATAACAAAATGCTCTTATTAGTGATTTTCATGATTTGCAGGTGATATATGTCCAAGGAAGGCTAGGGAGCAGTTTTGGAGTCAAAAATGGAGAAAAAGAGGCCAACTGTGTAAATTCCCAATGGAACCACGCATGTCAGCCCTGAAATTCAGAGAAGGTATTTGGCCGCGGTTCTACCGCGACCGCGATGGAAGACAGCTGCAGAAGTTTTGAGATTCAGAGAGGGTCATTGGCGCGGTTCCACCGAAACTGCGGCAGAACCGCAGCAGGCGCAGTAAACTTCGAGGACTAAAGTGTAAAAGACGGAATTTTTAGCCCAAAACCCTATTTTAAACATGAGACTTTGCCCAAAGGAGGCATGTATTGTTTTTTAGAGGATCTTGGCAAGGAAAACTATTGTGAGAGAATATTCAAAACATATTTCTTCTTTTCTTTAATTTTTATTGCTAGTTATGAAGAATTCTATCTTAGTTTGTTTTTCCATAGCCATGAGTAGCTAAATCCTTTGTCTACGATTTTGATGGAACGTATTGGGGGATGAATTTCTTGTTTATGTGAATACAAATTGCTAGTTTAATCTCTATTTGTTCAACTTCGTGTTTGTTGTAGTTAATTGACAGGATCCTCAATTAGCTGTGCCTCTTTAGTGTGCATAACTTGAAAAAGAATGCATATTTAGGTTATTGTTGAACAACACCACTCCTAAATTATAAGATGGAATCTATAATTGCTGGTTTAAAGGCGGGATTAGGGATAACAAAGCCTTGGGTGTAATCTAAAGTGAATTGTGCTAAATAAAATAAGCTAGTGTATTTCGGGAGAGTGCAATTAGTATATTACTGTGATTACTCGGGAGAGATTTACGGTAAGATGAGCGTTCATGATTGATAGAGATGTGTTGGTAAATTTGTATGAGCATAAACAGAAGAGATTCCATCAATAGGGAAAATCATTGCCTTAGCTTCTTCTCATTATTGTTTACAACTTTAGTAGTTTAGTTTACAACTGTTTAGTTTACTTGCAAGCGTAGTTAGTAAAGAAATATTCAACTGAGATTCAAAAATTTGGGAAGTTGTTCTGAAGAGTTTAGTGGTTCTAAAGATAGTGATTGATAGGTTAACTCTCTGTGGATTCGACCCTGGACATAATACTCGGGTTATATTTGCAACGTCCGCATTGTCCTTTTTTATAAGACATAATTGGGCGTGATCAGGCCACCTACTCTATTGAGCCGCCTCTGGTAAGTTGGAAAGAAAATTAAATTGCTAATATGACCGACTTCGTTGAAGTTGCCATTTCAAAGGGTAATATATTTCTTTATGAAGCAAGTGTGAATTCGAACGTAAAAGTTAAGCTAAATAGACCAAACCATGGCTAATGGCGGCTTAAGTCTATTCATCCTAAATATTTTTTGACCATGAATGCTTCTGATGTAAAAATCTACATATGATATTTCATTTGTATAGTTTTTCTTGTTTTTTCCCAAAATTATCTCTTAGATAAATATTCATAGGCTCTTTAATTTGTTATTTTCTAATATTATATATTTAGAAGAAAACTAACAATGTTGCATGAGTTTTTATCTAAGGGCCTTAGTAGACCCTCATGAAAGGAAATATAATATTAGTACCACATTAGCTAGAAGGCAACAATATACATTACTTTGCTCGAGAAAACTATATCGCTTTACCCTTGAGGCCTTGACTACATAAAATATGTACTATACTAGACATTCTGGTTTGCCTTTGATGAGCTCTCGATTATTCTGTCTATCTTCATACTACAGCTGCAAATGCATCCCTTATATACTTGTGTTTATTAAACCAACTTATTTGATTTCCATTATTTTCTGCTTCAAAAGCAAAAGCTTCCAATAGTAAAAAGAAGATTAGAATCATCGGCTGTCAACTCCTTGGATAGTTTTGGTATATTTTAGACTAAATTGTAACCACGCGTAGCGCGGACAATTTACTAGTAAACATATAAATATGTCTTTAGTGCCAATGTGGTATACATGTAAGATATTATTTCATGATCTCAAGAATATTATCAAGTACTCAAGTCTTGCAACTTTCAAAAATAATCTTCCTATTTTATACATGTAACTAATTATTTATGTCAAAATTCTTATTCGTTCAGCTAAAAAATAACAAATTAAACTTTAAACATATTGTTCTTAAGTATGCAATATGATATTATCACTCTAAAAATTCCTCTACTCTTTAAAAAAGTAGAAACAAAAATTAAATAAATAATAGGGTTAAGAAAGTAGAATCTGGTTATATTGCCTAACTTAGAACTCATCACACACCACCAGGGAAAGACCTAGAGCATTTATTACGGGTTCTCGGAACCCAGTAACTTTTGCGTAAATTTTATATTTATATTAAGAAATTCATAAAATATTTGTAAATACTTAACTGTGAACTCAGTTATTATTATATATTAATTGAAATTATGATAGGAACCCACAAACCTCAAATCATGATCTACCTCTGCACAGCACACTAGTTAATTGCCATGAACCAAGTCAGCAATGATTTTGAAGCCATGTAATTGTCATTACAAACATACTGGTGCACCGGTTGGAAAATATGAAAACCAAATAACTTTATCCACTTTGTTTCTGCTTTTGAAAAATTCTCATAGCAAAATTACTTTCTTTATTTTTTGCCTCTTCAACATTTTCTTCTAAGGGCTGCTTGAATCATCCATAATTATCCTTTATTTTTTCAGCAACACTCTTTCGTTATAGTCAAATTAAATCATGAGAAAGAAGGATGATCATCAGTCACATCCTATGGCCAATTTACCGGGAAATCTTTCAAAGTTGCCATTGCTTGAAATAGATTTTAGCATGACTCACTCTAACACCACCATCTAAAGAAATCCAGTTTCATCACTTTGGCGGTTTCAAAATGACGAAGCCATTGAATTGCAGTCCATAGCGTGCCGCTTCATCCTTCTTTAACGTTATAGTAATCGTTGGATTGAAAGGACACTTCAATTAATATTTTCTTTATATATATACATATATTCTAGAAAGACTGATTGCTTTGACTTTGACCATGCATGCTTATTGTCACGACCCAAAATTCACCAAGGGTCGCGATGGCGCCGGACGCTGCTGTCAAGCAAGCCAACCAAATTATTTAATCAAATTCTCATTCTACTACCTTTGAAATCTAGGATTTTCCTTCAAAATTTAGTAATTTAAAATATAATTGACTCAATCAAATTTAAATGATAAGCAGTCATTACAAAATACTTCCAAACTATCCCAGAACCCGGTATCACAAGTGCATGAACAATTTCTAAGAAATCGAATAAAATACAATAACTGTCCGGAACACAATGTGGGACAGAAAATAAATACAGATAATTGAAGAGACTTTGTTGACTGCGGATCGCCTCGAGAAAATACAGCTCATCTAGTCTCCATGTCAACCATGCCGTGATGCCGCTAAGCCACTAGAGTTGCATATACATGTGCAACAAAAAATGCACAGAAGTGTAGTATGAGTACGTAAACAACGTGTACTCAATGAGTATCCCGTCTAATATCGAAGAAGTAGAGACGAGATAGTCGACTTCGACACATACTAGTGGTCCAATAATGAGGTCAGTTATACATTAAATTATGGATTTCTATAAACATGATTTTAATCCAAATAGAAGGAAACAAGTAAACAATAATTCTTTTATAGGAAATTTTCAATATTCCTTTTCGTAATAATCCAAATATTTTTAAGCCATGAAGAGGCAATAATAACTTAATTAAGTTCAAGGCAGCAATACAAGCATGTGCATAATATGCTGAGGCGACGGCCCAATCCAACAGAAATAAACTGTGCACTTGCCGAGGGTCGACGGCGTGCCTATAGATGCATCTATTTAATCTGCCGAGGCGTTCGGCCCGTTCCAAAATAAACACACACACAGACAGACAATCAAGAAATCAACATGGAGCAATTATCCAAAGAAAAGCCAATTCTCTTTAATAATTTAGGAAAATGAAGTTTAAGCCATTTTAGAAATTCGTTTACTAACCCGATGTGGTTTAATAAGTTCAAGCTATCAATACTTTCGTAAGTAATCCAAGTATAGCATGCTTTTGGGTCCTAACTACCCAAACAATAGAATAATAGTTGCTATGCATGGACTCTCGTCACCTCGTGCGTACATAGCCCCCACAAATAGGAGCACATAATCAATTATTTCACATACGGGGATAATTCCCTCTTACAAGGTTAGAAAGGAGACAAATGGCACCTCAAAGTTTCTCCCCATCGGCTCCAATAGAAGAAAATGGGGTTGCAATAAACTCAAACTCGAATCTTAAAAGACCTCACTACCTCAGCTATTTCCGCACCTGCGGTCCCTTGACCGCTTCTGCGATTTCGCGGGTGCGGTTAAAATGCCGCTTTTGTGGTCCTTCCAACGCTACTGCACGTGGTACAATCACTACGACATCAATAACCCATCTTGAGTCTGAGCTTACTCTCCAGCTACACAGGTCCATTTAGCCCTCGTGAACATCACTTAAATGTGCGGAAATATCCTTCTAATTGAAAGTTATGCTGCACCCTTCTTCATTTAAGTGGTTTCTTTCTGTTATATTAAATCTCCTGCCGCACAAAAACACCTACTTCAAATTAGATATGTAGACCACAATAACTAAGCATTAATATTCTCAAATCGCTCCAAACTCTCCTTAAGGTTCGTGGTCATCCCGCTGCAAAGCCCATATGCAACTCCGCCACTCTCCCACTTTGGCGGAACTCATCCCCTTAATCAACTACTCGACCTTCGCTTCATATACCTGGCCTTTTTAGAATTTTTGAACACCACTTGACGCTTCCCACATGGCTGTCTTAAATAAAAATCTATTTTCGTGGCACTTGAACCCACAATTGCTGCTAACTTTAAACCTTTTCGAAGGTCTTCTTTATCGAACCGCCAACATTAGAAATACTGATTCAATCCTGAACCACCGCACCCTGTGATATCTGACAGTTGTATCTCCAATACTATTTCACAATATCTTGCCTCAAAGGCGAATTGTAGCAGATCATAACACCGACAAACTTAGTACGTTCAATTAGGACAATGGCACCCCATCATAGAAGAAAGCTCCACCACGCTTGCAAATACCAAGTCTCATTACTTACCACCAGCCCATATCTGACCATCCTTAGTTCGATTGCCTTTCCCCTGCCGGGAATAAAATACTGAATCTCTTGATTAAGCACTGAGTAACCTCCCTTCAAGTCATTCATTGCCCCGACACGTGGGCAAACATCCTGACATCATATCACTACTGCGGAACAGTCATTCATAGGCATCATGGCAACTTGTGCCTAGCCCCCAAAGCCCTCAAAAGTACCGTTACTCAGCTGAAATATTAAAATATCCTTCCATACGGCGACGATAATAATCCAATCAACTACATCGGGAGAAACATATCGCACCACATCCGTAGTACCATTATAATTCTTCAATTCTCGATTTATAACAAGTGTTTTGCTTCACGTAAGATTGAGTAGGAATGAATTAAAGGCATACGCCTCCAAGGATCAAATTGCACGATAAGGAATCAAGAAGGGAAGTACTTCTAACAGTCCTGCAGCATCTGAAGGATAAGTACAGACGTCTCCGTACCGATCTGCGAGACTCTCCAAGACTTGCTCATGACTCGGGTCGTGATGGCGCCGGACACTGCTGTCAGGCAAGCCAACCAAATTACTTAATCAAATTCTTGTTATACTACCTTCAAAATCTAGGATTTTCCTTCAAAATTTAGTAATTTAAATGATAATTGCCTCAATCAAATTTAAATGATAAGCACTCATTACAAAATACTTTCAAACTATCCCAGAACCCGGTGTCACAAGTGCATGAGCAATTTCTAAGAAATCGAATAAAGTATAATAACTGTCCGGAACACAATGTGAGACAGAAAAAAATACAGATAATTAAAGAGACTCTGCTGATTGCTGATCGCCCCGAGAAAATACAGCTCACCTAGTCTCCGTGTCAACCATGTCGCGATGCCACTAAGCCACTAGAGTTGCATATACCTGTGCAAGAAAAATTTACAGAAGTGTAGTATGAGTACGTAAACAACGTGTACTCAATGAGTATCTCGTCTAATCTCGAAGACATAGAGACGAGATAGTCTACTTCGACACATACTAGTGGTCCAATAATGAGGTCAGTAATACATTAAATTATGGATTTCTATAAACATGATTTTAGTCCAAATAGAAGGAAACAAGTAAACAATTAATTATTTTATAGGAAATTTCCAAAATTCTTTTTCGTAGTTATCCAAATATTTTCAAGACATGAAGAGGCAATAATAACTTAATTAAGTTCAAGGTAACAATACAAGCATGCGCATATTATGCCGAGGTGACGGCCCGATCAACAAAAATAAACTATGCACTTGTCGAGGGTCGACGACGTGCCTATAAATGCATCTATTTAATCTGCTGAGGCATTCGCCCCATTCCAAAATAAACACACACAGACAGACAACCAATCAAAAAGTCAACATGGAGCAATTATCCAAAGAAAAGCCAATTCTCTTTAATAATTTAGGAAAATAAAGTTTAAGACCTTTTAGAAATTCGTTTACTAACCCGATGTGGTTTAATCATTTCAAGCTATCAATAGGTTCGTAAATAATCCAAGTATAGCATGCTTTTGGGTCCTAACTACCCGGACAATAGAATAATAGTAGCTACACACAGACTCTTATTACCTCGTGCATACGTAGCCCCCACAAATTGGAGCACATAATCAATTATTTCACATATGGGAACAATTCCCTCTTACAAGGTTAGAAAGGAGATCACCTTGCTCTGAAGATCCATAACCGGCATTCCACGCCCTTCGAAAGACTAGAATCGATGCAAAACGCTCCAAAACTAGCCAATAATTATGTAAAATTATTAATATATACTTAATTACTCATTATAATCCAATTTGTAGAAATTCCTAACCCCAATCGAAAAGTTGACAAAAACTCCCTCGGGTCCACGTGCCCAGAATTCCGAAATCTTTCGAAGATAAACTTTACCCATAAACTCACGAACTCAAGTATATGATTTTCTCTAAATTCCATACCCAAAATCATGGTCAAAATCCAAGATTATCAAATTTCTAGGTCTTCCCTCAAACCCCAAGTTTTTCCATAAATTCCTTGTCTAAATCCATATATAGTCTTTGTATTTAACTCAAAGCTAGCATAAATTGCTTATCTCATGACGAGTGATGAAAATGGCACCTCAAAGTTTCTCCCCATCGGCTCCAATGGAAGAAAATAGGGTTGAAATGAACTCAACCCCGGATCTTAAAAGACCTCACTGTCTCAGCTATTTCCGTACCTGCGGTCCCTTGACCGCTTCTGCGGTTCCGCGGGTGCGGTTAAAATTCCGCTTTCGCGTTCCTTCCTAGGTCGCCCCTTTTTTGCTTCCGCTGCATATCTTCCGCAGATGCGGTCCCCCTTCTGCAGAACATTGACCGCATCTGTGGTCCACTCCAGCTCCCCTCCTTCCGCTTCTGCGACAAGCCTTCCGCATCTACAGTCCTCGAGCCCTGACTAAAAATCGGGTTCTGCGGCTCCCTTTCCGCTTCTGCGGGGCCGCTCCTGTGATTAACCCACCGCAGAAGCGGTTATACCAGCAACCAGACCCTTCTACTGTCCAAAAGTTCCAAATTTCAATCTGTTAATCACCCGGAATTCACCCGAGGCCCCCGGTACCCCAACCAATCCCAAAACACATTACGGACTCACTCGAGGCCTCAAATCACATCAAACAACTCTAAAATCATGAATCGACCTCCAATCCAAGCTTAATGAGCTTTAAAATTTCAAACTTTTATTTTCGATGTTTAAACCTATCAATCACGTCCGATTGATCTCAAATTTTGCGCACAAGTCATATTCGACATTATGGACTTACTCCAACTTTCAGAATCGGATTCCAACCCCGATATCAAAAAGTCCACTTCCGGTCAAACTTCTCAAAAACCTTCAATTTTTTATCTTTAGCCAAATGACTTCAAAATGACCTACGGACCTGCGAATTCACTCCCGATCACGTTCCCAACTCCAGAATCACCATACGGAGCTATTCATATACTCGGAATCTCAAACGGACATCGATAACACTAAAATGCACTTCAAGCCAAACTTATAAAATTTCTTCTAAAATACTAACTTCCACAATAGGAGCCAAAATGCTTTCGGGTTATTCAAAACCCGAACCGGGCATACGCCCAAGTCCGACATCATCATACGAACATGATGGAACCTTCAGATCCTGATTCTGAGGTCGTTTACTCAAAATTCCCATCCTAGTTAATTCTTTCAACTTTAAACTTCCGAAATGAGAATTATCTTCCCAAATCAACTTCGAACTTTCTGAAACTCAATTCTGACTGCGCGTACAAGTCATAATACTTAAATTGAAGCTGCTCATGACCTCAGACTACTGAACGACGTGCTAGGAATCAAAACGACCGGTCGGGTCGTTACACTTATATTTTATGTGAATTCTAAGCATCACCTTCCTTTAAGTTGATCCTAATACATGTATCTCTTTCTTATGCTCGAATTAAATGTTATTACTATTTTGTATTCTTTTTCTATTTAAATTGTTCACTTGTATAGCAATTCTTGTAGGAATTAAATCAAGGGTAAAATAGTCTTTAATTATTAATGGGTATTTTAGTAATTTAACTTTTGACTTAAAGGCTTCTCACTTTTAATATAGTATAGATGATAGATTACACACACCTTTGTAAAGACTCTATTAACGTGTTCAAATGGAACAGACTTAAGATGGGACGTTTAAGTAAAAAATGTAAATTATTTTAAGGGATTGTTGATGTATTTCGCTAAAATATAAAGAACTATTGTCACGACCCTAAACCGGACCCGGTCGTGATGACGCCTCTCGTAAAACAAGGCCAACTGACACAAACCCCCAAACCAACTAAATAGTTAAATTAAATCATTTAAAGTCATTAATAAACTATAAATCCCAAAATATGGAATTAAATAGAACAGTGCGGAAACAAACACAACCTGACATCGGGGTGTCACCAGTCATGAGCATCTAAAATCCGTCTAAGAGTATGAAATGACAACATAGTCTAATACAAAGCTAGTATAAAGTGAAATGAAGATAGGAAGGAGAAGCACTGGGATGCGAATGTCGGGCACCTACCTAGTCAACTCCGAACAAACCTGTTGGAAAGCAAATCAGCAATCGCTAGCGTGACCCTAGACTCCTAAATTTGTACATAAGGTGCGGGGAGTAATGTGAGTATGCCAACTCAGTAAATAATAAAATTAAAGGTAGCTGAGCGATAAGAAAACACGTAAAACACAACATGATACTATAACAAAATAGTATAAAACTAGAACAATACAATAAAATAGTAAAAGCTCGTAAAACACCTTAGTTCAGTAAAACCTCTTTAAACATCTTTCATTAGTTCAAACGAGTGATGAAAACAAGGAGAAAATGATAGAAACATGAATAAATACCAACAGAACTAACCCCTCGAGCTATCTTACAATTACTCGTATCAGCCCCTCGGGTAATAACATAAAACAACAACAACATCTCAGGCAATATCACATCTCACACTAGGTACCCGCGCTTTCTGGGGATGAACAGACTCATGGAGCTAGAGGCTCGTTACAGCCCAAGCGCAATAATAAGCCATCTCGTGGCATAATCAAACAGGCTCTCGACCTCATATCAATCTACCTCGTGGCATAAAAAATTAAGCCATCGGCCTCAAAAGCACGAATCAGTATAACACTGTTGCGGCGCACAACACGATCCCATAGTATCCTCACAACACCGGCCATCGGCCTCACTCAGTCAGAAATCTCACAAGCCTCTCGGGAAGCAGTAAAACATGATGATCAGCCCAAAATATCATTTAAAATATAAAAAACGAGGAAAGATGGCTGAGTTGTGAAAATAGTAGAATATAGCATGACTGGGTACAAATACAAAGTCAAAACAGTAAGGAATAGTAGTAAAAATCCCCTAGGGTCCAAAACAGTTGGCACGAGGCACAAATATGGCATTCAACCCAAAACATGATAATACTTTCCAAAAGACAATGATAGCAAACTATTTTCAATCAAATACGTGGTTAAACAGTCATACAAGACGGACTAAGTTGCAATTTCCGATGGTGCACGACCCCACGCTCATCATCTAACGCTCAAAGTAGCACAACGATGTGTTCATACCCTCAGGACATCATTTACAATCATTAATTATCTCTAACCGGTCCAAAATCTAGCCCATGATGCTTTTGCCTCTCGAATTAGCCTCTGAATGCTCCAAATCTATCTAAAACAGATTTATACCAACAAAATATGCTAAGGGAACAAAGCCCACTCGAAAATAACCAATTTACATCAAAAATCCCGAAATTGGCCAAACCCAACCCTTGGGTCCATGTCTCGGATTCCGACAAAAATGACAAAACTAGAATCCTCACACTCTCGCGAGTTCATACATATCAATAATACCAAAATCCGACCACAAATGACCCCTCAAATCCCTAGACTTGGGTCTCCAATTTCCAAGCCCTAACTTTCAAATTTTAGGCTTTAGATTCCACAAATTCCATGTTTAATTAGGTAGAAATCACATTAGGATCAAGTATTAAGTCCATAAATCTAACCTCTAAGTGTTTCCCCTCGATTCCCTCTTCAATCATCCTCAAAAAGCTCCAAAATCACTCAACAATGGTGAAACTTAGACTTAAAATCCCGGAAATGGTCTTTTAAACATTCTGCACAGCTCTTAAAATCCGTTCTTCGCGAACGGAAGCGGTCAACGCCTCACGTTCGTGAAGCACAAAATTACATTGACCACCTCTTCCTTTATCTCCACGACACCATGCACGCAAACGCGAAGTCTTAGCTTCTCAAACCATCGCGAAAGCGACTACCAGCTCGTGAATGCGAAGAACAAATCACCAGGACCCCAGCTGCTCACCTTTCCTCTACACAAACGCAACAAAACTCTCGCGAACGCGATGACCACTGACCTCAGCCCTTTGCAAATGCGGGACCGCCTTTGCGAACGCGAAGGCCAACTCCACTGGCTCACATCCTAACCCTTCGCGAACGCGAAGGCCAAAAGCCTGCAACTCCAACAGTAGTTTTTCTACAACTATTTCCAACATGAAATGATCCGTTCAACCATTTGAAAGTCACCCGAGGCTCTCGGGACCTCAACCAAATATGCCAGCGTATCCCATAACCTCATTCAAACTTGTTCCAAACCTCGGAATGCTCAAAACAACATAAAAATACCAAATTGAAATTGGATTCAAGCCTAAGAATTCCAAAAACTTCTAAATTCCATTTTCAATCAAAAAGTCTAACAAGCCTCATCCGAATGACCTGAAATTTTATACACACGTCAAAAATGACACAAAGGACCTACTCCAACTTTTGGAATTCCATTCTGATCCCTATATCAAAATCTCACCTACCAACCGGAAAACGCCAAAATTTCAATTTTGCTAATTCAAGCCTAAATCTACTCCGGACCTCCAAAATACATTCCGATCACGCTCCGAAGTTCCAAATTACCTCCCGAAGCTATCTGAACCATCAGAATTTACATCCAAGCCCTTTTTCGTTTAAGCTTACTCAAAAGAGATTAATTATCTCAAACCTTACCAAAACCTCTTTGAACCCGAGCCAACCAACCCGAACATATAATACACATGAACAAGATAATAAGAAGCAGAAATGGGGAAAATGAAGCAATAACTCATGAAACGACCGGCTCCATAATATATCATTATATAATATAGGCAAAATGGCCTCGTGGCCACTTAAACTTGTGCCCAATTGCCAACCTGGTACACAAACTTATACATTTTCTATTTGAACACTCAAACTCCGATATTTTTTATTAATAAACCACTTTGACCGTTGACCATGCCTATGTGGAGGCAACATAGCTGACAAGGCCAAATTGTGTGCACACCACACTGAAAAAGTGTGTAAATGTAATACTTTGATGGAAAAAAAAGTATTAAAAAATATATAAATAATAAAAAGATAACAAAAAATAAAAAAGAAAAAAAACTAAAGCTTCCTCGGTTCCTCCCAAACCACTTCGTCCTCCTTCCCCATCTCCATTTCTTTAGTTTCATATCACATCCAGGGGCGGATCTGCTGTGTAAAGAATGGTTCACGTGAACCCGTGGTGCTCGTATTAAAGTATATATATAATGTACATAATTTAAAAAATATACATATATATATTTGAAGGAACCCATGGTCAAAAGAGTGAAGTGGTGCACTGGTCTTGGCCCCTTATTTCTTGTACCGAAGGCCAATGGATCGAATCCCTAACAATTTTTTGTTTAACTTTTTCTTTTCTTTCTATTTCTGCCGACATACTTTTTCTTTTTATTCTTTAATTAATCACTAAAGATCTAAAGCAATACCAATTTCTACCTTTTTTTATTATTCTTTAATCACTAAAGGTGTAAAGCAATACCAATTCCATGTTCTCTGGTTCCCCATCGGCCATCCCCAAATATAATATTCCCTAAACTAATCCTAATTCATCCCAAAAGTAACATGAAAGTTAAAACCCTAATCGGCAAATTCCGTGTTCTTATCTCTTACGTTGATAAAAGGAACAAAATTATTATATCAAATAATTGAGAAGATTTTTCTCATTTACTGGTATGTGGTAAAGTTTTACTTCGTTTATTTATAAATTTTGAAAAGAATTCTTTGGTTCTTTTGTTTCAATCAGTTACGGTAAATGGCAATTTCCCATTAATTGATTGGCTTGATTTGTTTCGCCCTATGTTGTCTTAGACTCTTAGTTAGCATCTCTAGTTAATAAAATATTTTTTTTGTTTGAAGAAGCATTTTTTTATATTTTGTTTTAACAAAGGTATTTTAATATAAAAATTTTAGGATTATGTTTTGATATAGTTGCACAATAAAAATTAAGTTAGGAGTTGGGCAGATATATCTATTTAATCTCAAAGATAAAAGTATCACAGATTGCGAAAGTATTGGTAAGTTTTTATTTTAAATATGGGTCGGGTCGGATAATTTATCTATTTTTTATTATCCATTTTCGACCCGAACCATATTCGTCCCGCCCCGCCCGTTTGCCACTCCTAGGTGCACCCATCCTCCCGGAATCCTAGATTTGCCTCTGATCACATCCCAAATGATCCAATTCCATCTCGTCCCCATCCCCTTTCCATTATTAATTTTTACTTGAAAAAGATTAATCGTGTTCTATTGAGTACAAGAATGCAGAAGAAGAAGGATAGAAAAGGTTATCCACACAACTCGCTGTCGGCAAAAGAAAATCTCCGATTATGGTGCTGAAGAAATTTTTTTGGTCATTGGTCCTTTCTTTTTCTTTCTTTAAATTTTTGTGGAAGGGGATATTGAATTGGGTTATTTTTTATTTGTTTGGTTTGGGCTTGGTGGGAAGGAGGTTTAATAGATGGTAATTAGGGGTTTTGGGCAAAAATGGTGGCTAAAAATTCAGAGACATTTACCAGTGACTTCTCCGGCCAACTCCAGTTTCCTGGTGGTCTATCAGTTTCTTGGATTTGGGGCTTGGTACGAGACTTTGCCGGCAATAACTTATTTTACTAATGGGAGGGGGGAGAGAGAGAGACGGGAGTTCAGTGATGAAGATGACATGAAATTTTAATATACTATTAATTTTAAAAATAGAACCCACAAATGACACATGACAAGTAATAACCATATGATGTGTTGACCTGTCACTATAATTGATATACATGTGTTGTCGGATATTATTTTTTAGTACTCATTCCGTAAGTTGGAGTGTATAAATGAGAAATTTATAAGTTTGTGTATCAGATTGGCAATTGAGCGCAAGTTTAAACGGCCACAAGGCCATTTTGCCTATAATATATGTAATTTATAATTACACAATTATTGATAAATTATTTTAAATTTTAATATTTTTTTAAAAAATTTAGTAGAAGTAGGATTGAATGAGTTAATAGGATAAAACTTTTCTCTCATTAAATTTAAAAATATATTTATCAATTCTATTTTTCTTGTCAATAAAGGATTTATAGTTGATTATCATTGTTCCAATAAAAGTCTATTAGCCAGTTGATTGAATTAGAAGTACGGAAATTCTATTAGCACAATGTCTTGGCAAGCATTTCAGCCATTAGCCAAGGTGCATTCTTCAACGGGCGAGGTTTTGTACAAGGGTTTCTTTTTAATTTTTTTTTTTTTGAAGAAAAAAAGATTACCATTGTAAAAAGCATATTTTTTTGTACACTACTTAGTTTTTCATGCAAGTTTGGAAAGATGGAAAGTTCAAAGATTTAATCTCAAGTTGATTGGGTCATCACCATTTATAAGCTTCAATCTCCAAGGAAATTTCAATGAGGTGAAGTATTTGGGAGTAGAAAAAACGACTTTCATTCCATAGATCAAGACAACAGTAATGAGACACGACATAGATCAATGCTAAATGAATTACGTATATACTGTATATTGTGTAAGTAAATAAGGTTATGCTTAATCCCTACTTGTTTTTACATCGCTAAGTTTATATAAGAAGTGATTTTGCATATCTGAACTAAAGTATAGTATTTTTAAAAAAAAAATATTTCTCCTGCTATTTATGTGTGCTTATACTTCCCATCTCCATGAAAAATGTTTACCAAAGAATCCAAAGTCAAGAGATTACAAAGATATTGGACACTAAGCATTTGGAACAAAAGGGAGAATGATAGTCACATCTCCACAGAGTTTCTATGTAAAAAATAGGGCGGAAAAGAAATAAAGTATGTCTACGTTTTGCTATACATATTTGTACATAGGCTAGCTATATATTAAGTATACACCAAAAAATATGAGGATAAATATGATGAAGCTCTAGATAACCCCTAAGGTACTTAAAAAGGAGAAAATTCTAGGAGACATGCAAGAACACATATGACTTAACAACTAAATACAAAAGAGGCAGTTAAAGGAGCCCAGGTTTATCTCCACAAGTAATACACATAAGCAGCACGTCTCAAAGATAAACAAGATCAGTATTTTATTAGAGAAAAGGCCTAAACAGGACGTCTAAGTGGGTGTCGATGCATAGAAATATGCAACTTTATTTTTATAAACTCGACAGTAAAGTCCTAATTAGTTTGCCTACTGATTTTAACCAGTTAAATCTGAACAACTTTGAGTAGTAGAAAATAATTTCAGAGTTATAGAATTTAAAATGCCCTACAGGCTTGCCTAAACACATAATAGTGATGTCCTAAGAGCATGATAACTACGTTTGATATAGTAAGACAGTAGGAAAATTTTAAAAACGGACTCTTGAATTCCTATAGACATGCTTTCTAATAATAAAATAGGGCAATACTCGAAAGAATTCATTTAAGAAAAACAAACCAATGATTAGACCAGTTTCGAAGTAAACTAACATAAATTGAACTGACTTATTTAAACTAAACTGATTTTAGATTTATAGGCATAATTTCTGATGTTGTTTCCTATAAGCATGATATTTAGTTGTTAAGAGCTGATGTTAGAAACTTGTCGGCATGATATTTAATAAAAACAAATGTAATTACCCGTTATAACAGAAGTTGAACTGGATCACATTCTATAGGCATGGTATCTGCTTGTGAAGTTGATTTTAAAACCTAGACATGATTTCTATTATCGGAATCACTTGAAACTTATATGCATGATTTCTAACATG
This sequence comes from Nicotiana glauca, assembly GCA_026770625.1. Lineage (NCBI taxonomy): Eukaryota > Viridiplantae > Streptophyta > Magnoliopsida > Solanales > Solanaceae > Nicotiana > Nicotiana glauca. The sequence goes on along the minus strand of MU702011.1, from coordinate 219,049 downwards.
GTGAGGCAAACATAAAAATTATATTAAATGATCCTATAGGCATGGTTTCTAGCATGGTAAAGCAAACAAGTATATTAAGTGATCTTATAGGCATGGTCTCTACCTGTATTATCCCACAAATATGTAACTAACCACCCCTTTTCACTAATTACCCCAATATTCGTTTACAAATTATTATAAACCAGATAAATGAATTACATAATATAGATAAAAGGAAAGGAAGAAGTTACATTATAGGGAACCTGAAGTAGGTCCAAGTGATTTCTCAAACCTCCAATAGCCTCAAAAGCCAATTTCATAGACAATATCAATGTCTAGGCACGTTAGAGTTCCCTAAGTATCTCAAGGATCTCGGGAAGTGCTCGCACCTAGACTTTTGTAACCAAATTGAGTAAGCGCAGCGTGGAAGGGCCAACCTCAGTGTGCCAGATTTCAAAAGGATCCCAAGGTAGTACACACACTGAGGGGGAAGAACCTAGGGACTTAGGAGTAAAGTGAGAGTGCTTGACATAGTTTGAAAGGGTTTTAATAAGAAAACAATGTTGATAGAGACTTGTTTGAAATAATTTTGTAAAAAAAAACAATATAGGGAGTCATCCAATAAGACAATTTTGAAAGTGGTGAGGTTATCAACAAACAACAAACCAAATACAGAACCAGAAGAGGTTCATCAGCACTTCAAGACATGGAATCAAACAAGTACAAACATTCACTCAGGGGTAATAGGGGATTTGGTGCAAGTACAGGGCACATAGTAGGTACATACGCACATAGGTACAGTTAGACAAGTCTTGAAAGGGGTTCAAAGGATTTAAGGTACAACATGAACTTTAGAGTTAATACGGAATCAAATGGGCTTAGGATAGCCATCTACTTTATACAGGAAGGTTCATGCCAGAAATCAGATAGACATAGTCACATTGGGGTATGAACAGGCTAATCCTAAGGGGTATATTTAGAAGCATGCAGTAAAAAAGATAGTGAAATAGACATGTTAGTTGCAGGTTGAACAATAAAACCATACATAGCAACATATTAGAAATATGACAAATTGAAGTAGTAGGATAAGCATATTGTTTTGGGACTTGAATTGAAATTAGAACATACAAGTAAAGAGATAGTAAACACAAAGTGAAAGAGAACCCAATAGTTAGCATTGGCTTGCAGCCGGCTAACTTAGAACAGTAGTAAGTAACATAAAAGATAGCGTACAACTTTGAGTGGGTGAGAGAGAGTTTTTTGAACCAATGTGTTAGTGTGTTCTATTAATAAAAAGTAGGGTACTTATAGTTTGAAAACAAGTAGAAAATAAGGCAAGAATTAAAGTTTAGTAATAATTATGGAACCATATACTAATTAGAATCAAATTAATGCAAGTACTCCCTTAATTAAGGGGTAATTAACCAACGGTAAAGAGCAGAACATGTTTAAGGAAAAAAATCAAGTAAGGAATTAGGTACAAAATAGACAATTGGGGGTAAATACACAAGGAAACATTTAGTGAAGAATCAACAAATAATACAGTTAACCAAATAAGGCAAGAGAATTAAATAAGGTTGGAAAATATGGAAATAATCGAGAATTAGCATATAGTAAATCAGTTAATCAAGGACTCGAAATAATACTGATTTAAGGAGAATAACATAGGTTCTCATTAATAAGCAAATAAACCAAGTTTAAACAGGAAGAATCGAAGGTCTAAAGGAAAATTTTCAAATCAAGCCATGAAACAGGGAACTCAGAATCAATCAAAGAGAGAGTGACGAGTCGGTGTTTAGCATATAAATAAAGTAAGACAACGATAACCAGAGTGTATTTTGGAAAATTGTATGCATAAATAAATGGTGGCGTGTCATGACACGTGGCATAAACAATAGGTGATAATTGGTCTAAGAATTATAGACTGGTTCGGACAAGAAAAGAGGTACGATACAAAAGGACAAAAAGAAAGGCACGAGATAAAAGGTTAAAAAAGGTACGAGATAAGAGGCTCAGCAACCCCGTACCTATTTAAGTTAACCTCGTACCTCTTTAAGTTCAATTACCTACGAGTAACGGAAAGAATAATGAACTGGGCTAAAGGAGAAGGTAGCAATACCTCATTTCAAGAGTAATAAATGCTGGAACCGTTAAGAAATATTTCTATTCAATGTAATAATTATGTAACGTATCATTTAATGTCATTAATGAATAATAGCTTCATTATGAATTAGATGTAACGGACATCCTTAAAGATTCCCAAAAAGATCTATAAAAGGGGAAATATGTAATCAATTGAGACACAAGTTATTATTGAAATACACTCTGATTTTCTAGCTTACACATTTGAGTACTTCGAAATTCTCTTCTTCATTTGTTTTTTTTCGATTATCAGTAACCCGATTCTTCTTGTCACGCCCCAAAATCGAGGGACACGACCGGCGCTCAACCGGAGGACCCCAGTCAAGCGGGCCTGGAATTGCCTTTCCTATCCCACGTGTTACCCCATAATTTCAATATAAATTATTCTTGTGTAATAGTAATTTAAGACATAAGCATAGACTTACAACTTGAGATCATTTCTACTTTTTATCCTTTCCAACATTTGATTCCAAGTACTTACAAAATACATAAAACATTTACCAACGTGTACCACGATTCCAATCCATACCCAAAATACTTTTGTACACCACCCATATTGTGTCTACGGAGCCTCTACGAATACTAGAAACATAACAATACCTGCCGGCAATAAGGCCCCGACTATACCTTGCAATACACAATAAACTCAAAAGAATGTGACATGAACTACACATGGCCCCGAGAGAAAGTGAGGCTCACCAATGCAGCTGATGGAATAGAGAGGAAGCACTACTATCGGTGGACTGGAGTACCTGCTATAGAACCACCTACAATCATAATACGAATGTAGCGCCCCCGGCAAAAGGGATGTCAGTACATTTGAATTGTACTGGTATGTATAAACAAACTTTTCCCCGAGTAACCTCAAACCATACACAAGTAACAAATAGTAATAGAACCAACGAATCAAATACACATGAAAGAACAACCTAAACCAAACAAGTTTCACAATCTCTCCCTTTTCCCTTTCAATATTATTCCATCGCATCAATGATTTCAAAATTTTCACATATGTTCATTTCAATGGTGATTTCGATCACTTTTCCACCCTTATTACCTCGGCCACCCTTATCACCCCAACTCACAATTTATCATTTTGTATTGCGGCACGCAACCCGATCCCACCGGACAATCACACTTCACAAACAACACAACAACTACAACAATTCACAAAGAATCAACAACAACAATTCTCAAGAAATAATAACAACAATTCACAAAGAATTTCCATAACCATCAATATTATTTCCATCATATTCAACAACTCTTATGTTTTTTATGTCACAACAATAATTTCCCACGACAAGCCATATACGTTGTTACCACAGTTGTCCCAATAGCATCATTTACGATTTTCTTCTATCATTTGTTTCTCAGCTCTTACCACATAACACTTTCACAATTACATATTTGGTTTATTGCCAATTACTTACACCATTATGTCAGGAGACTTAACCATGAACACTCAAATCATACCAACCACAAGGATTTCACAAATAATCCACGTAGATATCACACACCAAATATTCATACTCCAAACAAGGTGATTTTACAAAGGTCAAAGTTAGCCATACATACCTGGAGCCGAATTCCCTTTTTAACTTCAACTTTCGATTCATCCAATATCCTAGCAACGTCAATCTAGTTCACAAGTTAACACATACATCTTAGAATCGAAGTTCACATTTATTACCCAAACTTAGTTAGGTTGCCAACCCCTCTTTTGCAAGCCTTTCCTTCTACCCAAATCCTCTTACTATCTTTTAGGTTTTAATGAACATGCATGTGTATTTAAACTTCCATTTTTAAGAATCAATTCATGAGAATCCCCCTTTTTATTTAAATCCAAAAATCAATGAAAAAAGGTTGGGGATTTTACCTGCAAGAGTGGAGATGAATACAAGTAGTTGAAAATTTTCGGGCTTGGATGACTTTGGAAAATCAATTGATGAGGATGAGACTTTCTCTCTCAAGAACTCTCTCTTCCTTCTCTCTAGTTTTTTTCAGAAAATATATAAAAATGAAGTGTTGAGGTGTTTTATTGAAGAAGGGATCGGGTTGAAAAATTAGAAAATCCGGAGCCAAGTCGGGTCTGTGGTAGCACTCTGCGATCGCAGAGTGGAAATGCGATTTGCATAATGGACCGCAGAAGTATTCCAAAAATCTGACTTCCCTGCCTGGGTTTGCGACAGAAATATGGTCCGCAAACCCGATTTGCGGTCGCATTTTGACCTCAAATATGACTGACACCATGACTTATTTTGCGAAAGAAATGTGGTCCGCATATCAGTTATGCGATCGCATACTGGACCGCATTTTTTACCTCAATTTTAACCAAGTCCTGACTCATTTTGCAGCAGAAATGCGGTCCACATACTTGATATGCAACCGCATTCTGGGCCGCATTTTGGTATTTTTCTGGAAAAAATTTTACTTTGATTTTAGATGATAAATCAGTACAAAGGGTCCAAAATTTTTTACTAGGCTTTGACCACAAAACTTTTCACGAGGCCTTACACTTCTAAATTCTAGCTTTGACTAAAAAGTCTATTTTTTTGGTTAAATAAATTGGTTCCATTACTGGGAATCTGATAATCAATTCTGTTTCTACTTGATTTCCTTGTTCATATCAATCATGTCAAACAACAATGACAACACCCAAGGACATCCAGAAATTCAAACAATCCAACAACTTCAAGGAGATTCTCCACGAGGCTCTCCACAAGGCTCTCCACGATGATCTCGTGAAGGCACTCCTGATGGATCTCATGCAGATGGACATGCTCAATTTGACAATTTTGAAAACATGAATGAGGAATTACAAAAAATAATTACCTCTCAAGTCAGTAAAGCTCTTCAAGCTTTCGTTAGTCAATTACCTACTGCTCCAACCACGCCAACTCCAAACAATAATATTATAGAGAACCCCCATTCTGGATTGGTTAATTCAGGCAGCAGTGGAACTCATAGTGAAATACAAGAAGGAGATCCAGGTAATCCAATTATTTCTGATTTACAAATATACTAACTTTGCAGAAACAACTTAAGGAACAAAATGAGCGCATAGATCAAATACATGGAGTTCTGCTCGTGATCAAAGGAGTAGAAATACACAAATATTCTCAACAACCATGGAAGCCAAGTGCATCCCACCTCCTATTCCAAAGAAATTTAAGATGCTTGATATTCCAAAGTATGATGATACATCAGATCCACGAGATCACGTTACCACATTCACCACAGGTGTTAAAGGAAATGATTTGACTAAGCAAGAGATTGAATCAGTCTTAGTCAAGAAATTTGGGGAAGCACTCACTAAAGGAGCATTAACCTGGTATTCTTTTTTACCTGAAAATTCTATAAATTCATTTATTGAGCTTGCAGATTTGTTTATAAAAGTGCATTCGGGAGCTTAAAAAGTTGAAAAAAGAATGGAAGACATCTTCAAAATCAAACAAGGAGATTCCGAGTTACTTAGAGAGTTCGTGGATAGGTTTCAACGAGAAAGAATGATGCTACCGTGGGTACCTGACAATTGGGCAGCCATAGCCTTTGCTAGTAATCTGAACGAAAAGAGTTCAGAAGCCATGAGGTGACTCAAAAAAGCCTTCAAGAATTCTCAGCAACAACGTGGAATGATGTCTATAATAGATACAATAAAAAGATGAGGATTGAAGAAGACATCATTTTACGGCATAAAACTGACGAGAAAACAAGCTCGAGGCATGTAGAAAATGAAAGAAGATCTAGTAAAAATAGGTACGAGCCTTATATGGGACCTACGGGAAAAGACTCAAGGTCAAAGCAAGAAAGGTACGATCACAAACCTAGACACAGGGAATCAGGCTCCTCTTTAAGGTCTGGTAATGATCGAAGTACGCAAGGACAATAATATGATGATGGGAGTTTAAAGGCAAGGTTTGGTGGTTACAATTTTAATATAAGCACCTGTGAACTCGTGGTTGTTCTAACAGGCATGGGAGATAAAGTACGGTGGCCGAAGGAGATGAGGTCAAACCCAAGCAGACGAAACCTCGATCATTGGTGTGAATTCCACAATGATTACGAATATAAAACCGCAGATTGAAGGTTTTTACAAAGTGAGGTGGATCATTTGATAAAGCAAGGATACCTCACTGAGTTATTCGGTGAGAAAGGTAAACAAGCATGTATCAAAAATAGACAGGAGCCCCCGAAGCCACCCTCACCTAAACGGACAGTCAATGTTATAAGTGGAGGAGAAGAGATCAACGGTATCTCATATACCGTAGCCGATAAAATATCCAAAATGACAATCACTCATGGAAAACGGTTACGCCACGTGCTGGAAGAGGAGAATATCACGTTCAATGATGCGGATGTAGAAGGACTTCTGACTCCACATAACGATGCACTGGTAATATCCTTACTCGTACATGATACTAACGTGAAACGTGTTTTGATTGATCCAGGCAGTTCAGTGAATATTATTCTGATACGAGTATTACGCGAGATGCAGGTGTAATGACCCAGCCGGTCGTTTTTGAAAATTATGCCTCGCGTTTAAGAGTTGAAAAATGGCCCGTAATCGGAGCAGTATGAAGACAGCCTTAGAATGGAAAACCAATGGTTCTGTTAGCTCTGTTAGGTGATTTCGAGGTTGGGAGTGTGTCCGGAATGTATTTTGGAGGTCCGTACCTCATTTAGGCTAGAGATGCCGAAGTTTGAATTTTTTAAATTTCCGGTTCGATAGTGTATTTTTTATCCGAGGGTCAAAATGGAATTTTGGAAGTTGCAGTAGCTCTGTCATGTCATTTGGGATGTGTGTGCAAAATTTCAGGTCATTCGGACATATTTTGTTTAGGGTTTTGATCGAAGTCGGATTTAGAAGAAATTTGAAGTTCTTAGGCTTGAATCATTGATTAAATTGGGTTTCCAGTGTTATTTTAGGTGTTTTAAGGATTGGTACAAGTTCGAATAAGGTATTAGGTGGTATTGGTGCTTTTGGTTGAGGTCTCGGGGGCCTCGGGATGATTTCGGGTGGTTAACGGAGAAAATTTTTAAGTTTTACAGCTGCTGGTACTTTCTCTTCTGGTATTTTTGCTTCTGCGGCTTGGGAACCGTATAAGCGGCTTCCTCATTGCATAAGCAAGTTTAGGCATCTTCTCAGGAACCGCAGAAGCGGTCCCTATTCCGCATAAGTAGGACTGCAGAAGTAGAGTATATACCACAGAAGCGAAGTCAAGTCCTTTAAGTGAAAACTGCAGAAGTGGCTTGTGGTCCGCAGAAGTGGGACTGTAGAAGCGGTTCCTTGTCCGCGGAAGCGAAAATGTTTGTTCAAAAATAGTAAATTCGAGGGTTAAGTTTCAAAAGTTGGAAAAATCAATCTCGGGAGAGGGTGATTTTTAGAGGTGTTTGAAGAGAAGATTTTTGGGTAACGTTTTCCTAATCCTGTTTAGTTGTATTCCATCAATATCTAGCTTAATCCATCATCTTATTTCGAATTTGGGATCAAAAATTGGGAAAACTTCTTAGAACAAACTATTGAGTTTTGAGTGAGCATTTGACTTCCGATTTAGGAGATTTTTATATGGTTAGACTCGTGAGAGTACGAGGGTTCTGGAAATGTGAAAATTATTCGATTTTGAGATGTTGGCTTAATGGGCATTTTGGTTATTTTACCTATTTTCGCGCCCTAGCTTTAAATTTAATAGTGGAATCAGTTGTTTGCAATATTATTTATGACTTGTAGTTTAATTGAATAGATTTGGGCCATTTGGAGTCGGATACTCGTGGCAAAGGCGTGGTTCCTAGTTGATTAGTGAGCCGGTTCGAGGTAAGTAGCTTGTCTAACCTTGTGTGGGGGACCTTTCCCCTTAGGACATGATCTTTGAATATTTGAATGCCTCGTACGTGAGGTGACGAGCGCGTACTTGAGCTAATTGTTGTAAACTTGTTTCTACTTGAAGTACTTAAATTGAGATTTCTTGTTTACTTATTCATTTTAGACTGAAAGTTTAAACCTGTGCTAGCTTAGAGAAGCATGTTTAGCTGACTTGCTTAATTGTTTAACTGTACTATTTGTACTCTGTGAAGCATGTTAGGCTAGAATTTACTATTACTTGTCCTGATTTTAGCATTTATTCTGAGATTATGATTTTTTGTTGTTGTGTGTTTAATTTGGGACTACGGGATGGTTTCCCAGAAGATCCCCCTGTACTTGATATATTCTGGATTGAGGGTGCGGGATACCAAGAGATTCCCAGTGTATATGATGAGGATACCAAGAGATCCTTGGGATACCAAGAGATCCCCAGTGTATATGATGAGGATACCAAGAGATCCCCAGTGTATATGATGAGGATACCAAGAGATCCCCAGTGTATATGATGAGGATACCAAGAGATCCTCGGGATACCAAAAGATCCCCAGTATATATGATGAGGATACGAAGAGATCCTCGGGATACCAAGAGATCCCTGGTGCATATGATGAGGACACCAAGAGATCCCCGGGATACCAAGAGATCCACCGGCTAGTATTCCTTGTATTGTTACCTTTGCTTTCTATTAATGTTCTTCCTTATCTAGCTGGTTTAGATTCTCACTCTTCATTTAAACTGTTTCCATTATCTTATTATTTTTTATGTTTTATCTCAGTACGGCCCTGACCTTCCTCGTCACTACCCAACTGAGGTTAGGCTTGGCACTTACTGAGTACCGTTGTGGTGTACTCATGCCCTTCTGTGCATGTATTTCATATGCAGATCCAGGTTCCTCCACCCAGGTGTACTATCATCGAGGCGGAGAGATCTAGCAAAGACTTCGAGGTATATTTGCAGCGTCCGCAGACCGAAGAGTCTCCTTCCTTATTCTATCTATAGTGTTTAGATTCTATTATACTTTTGATGTAGACATTCTGGAGATTAGAGCATTTACAGTATTTCTTTTAGCCTGTGTTGCCCGTAAGTTTTCGGGTTTTTGGTTGATCTGTAGACTTCCACTTATGGTTATAGTTGTATATGCTGGGCAGCCTTATATACAGTTGTTATTTTATATGTTCAGTCTGATTTACTTATTCCGCAAGTTAAATGGTTATTTTCGCACTGTTAGGCTTACCCCATTGTAGGAACTAGGTGCCATCATGACATGTTTATGGAGGGTGAAATGGGGTCATGACAAGTTGGCATCAGAGCTCTATGTTCATAGGAGTCACGAAACACAGGACGGTTTATTAGAGTCTCGCTGATCGGTAAGGAGATATCTGTATTTATCTACGAGAGGCTATGTAACTGTTTAGGAAAAATCTTCATTTCATTTGAATTCTTTGTCGTGCGATATTTCTGACATCAATTCTAAACTTCTGTCTTCCATTCTCTCACAGATGGTAAGGACACGTGCTACACGAGATGACCAGACACCCGCACCCCCTGCGGCAGCCATCAGAGGTCGGGGTGGGGTTAAAGGTCGAGGACGCGCACGTGGTGTAGACAGAGCACCTACGCGAGCTGCCGCCAAGATACCACCAGCAGATCCAGTCGGAGCCCAGGCACCTGGCACACCTACTACTGCCACTACTACTCCAACGCTCTAGGAGACTTTGGCTCAGTTCATAAGCATGTACAGCACCTTAGCTCAGGCAGGGTTGCTTCCCCTTCCTGCAGCCACATCCCAGGCCGGGAGAGGAGCACAGACTCCCGTCGTCCGCACTCCTGAGCAGTGAGTGCAGGTTGAGCAAGCTCCCAAGATTATTCTCGCACCGCCTGTAGTGCCAGTTCAGCCTGAGAATGGGTCAGCTACTTCAGAGGACGAGCAGCGAAGACTTGAGAGGTTCAAGAAGTATGATCCCCTAGTGTTTAGTGGATTAGCATCAGACGATGCCTTGGGATTTCTAGAGGAGTATTACCGTATTCTTCGCATTATGGGCATAGTGGAGTCCAGCGGGGTTTCTTTTACTGCTTTTTAGCTTCGGGGAGCCGCCTATGATTGGTGGCGCACTTATGAGATAGACAGTCCAGTCGAGGCTGCTTCACTGACTTGGACCCAGTTCTCGGATATGTTCATGAGAGAGTTTGTCCCCAAAGTCTCAGGGACGCCTGGCGCGCAGAGTTTAAGCATTTGCGCCAGGGTGCTATGACAGTTTTAGAGTATGTTATCTGTTATACTAGGTTGTCCAGGCATGCACCGATTTTGGTTGCTACAGTTCGGGAGAGAGTTTGCAAGTTCATTGAGGGTCTTATTCCACCCATCAGATCTAGCATGGCTCGAGAGTATCAGCAGGTAGTGAGCATTGCTAGGAGGATTGAGGGTATGCTCGCCAGGGAGCGAGGGGAGAGAGAGGCCAAGAGGTCTCGAGAGTCGGGTCACTACTCGAATGCCTGTACCCCAGTAGCAGGTTGACATGGCAGGGGTTTTGTAGGTCTCCCCGTTCATTTAGCTCTTCCAGTAGCCAGCAGTGCTCCAGCTCCGCCTATACCTCAGGAGCCTTAGTATGCACCTCTAGTTTCCAGCGCCTCCTGCGTGAGGTGCTTTCAGAGGACATTCTAGCAGACCTGGCCCTAGCCAGTCACAACCACCACGTCTTCCCAGGTCTTGTTTTGAGTGTGGTGACACCCGTCATGTGGTGAGGGATTGCCCTAGATTTGGGAGGAGTGCACATCCACAGACTGCTCAGCCACAGCGTGCTCTTCAGAGTTCTCAGGCCATGATCACAGCTCCCGATGCTACCCTATCTGCCCAGCCAGCTAGGGGCGGAGGTTTGGGAGGTAGAGATCACTCTCGAGAAAGAGGCCAGGCTAGATATTATGCTATTCCTGCTCGTATCGAGGTTGTTGCCTCCGATTCTGTCATCACAGGTATTATACTAGTTTGTCACAGAGAGGCATTAGTTTTATTTGATCCAGGCTCTACTTATTCTTATGTGCCTTCTTACTTTGCTCCGCATTTGGGTGTGCCTCGAGATTCTCTGAGTTCCCCCGTTTATGTTTCTACTCTTGTGGGAGATTCTCTTGTTGTGGACCGTGTTTATTGGTCATGTTTGGTTACTCTTCGTGGTTTTGAGACCAGAGTGGATTTATTGTTACTCGGTATGGTGGATTTTGACATTATTTTGGGCATGGACTGGTTGTTGCCCCATTTTGCTATTCTTGATTGTTACGCCAAGACCGTGACACTGGCTATGCCAGGTATTCCGCGTATTGAGTGGAGTGGTACTTTAGATCACACTCCCAGTATAGTTATCTCTTTTCTTAAAGCTCAGTGTATAGTTGAGAAGGGGTGTGCCGCGTATTTAGCTTATGTGAGAGATGTCAGTGTTGATACCAATTCTGTTGATTTAGTTCCAGTGGTACAGGATTATCCCGATAAATTTTTAGCTGATCTTCCAAACATGCTGCCCGATAGAGACATTGATTTTGGCATTGATCTATTGCTGGGCACTCAGCCCATATCCATTCCTCCGTATCGCGTGGCTCCTCCTGAGTTGAAGGATTTGAAGGATTAGTTGCAGGAATTTCTTGGTAAGGGTTTTATTCGACTGAGTGTTTCACCGTGGGGTGCTACTATCTTGTTTGTGAAGAAAAAGGATGGTTCTATGCGTATGTGTATTGATTATTGCCAGTTGAACAAGGTCACAGCGAAGAACCATTATTCTTTGCCTCGTATTGATGATCTGTTTGACTAGCTTTAGGGCGCACAAGTGTTTTTTAAGATTGACTTGCGCTCGGGGTACCATTAGTTGAAGATTCGGGAGCTAGATATCCTGAATACTTCCTTCAGGACTCGGTATAGTCATTACGAGTTCCTTGTTATGTCATTTGGGCTGACCAATGCCCCAGCGACTTTCATGTATTTGATGCACGGTGTATTCAGGCCATATCTTGACTCATTCGTTATTGTTTTTATTGATGATATACTGGTATATTCCCTAAGTCAGGAAGATCATGAGCAGCACTTGAGGACCGTGCTTCAGACCTTGAGGGAAAAGAAGTTATATGCAAAGTTCTCAAAATGTGAGTTTTGGTTGAGTTCTGTGGCATTCCTAGGCCATCTGGTATCGAGTGAGGGCATTCAGGTGGATCCAAAGAAGGTGGAGGCCATGCAGAGTTGGCCCAGGCCCTCCTCCGCTATAGAGATTCATAGTTTCCTTTGTTTGGCGGGTTACGACCGTCGCTTCGTGGAGGGATTTTCATTGATTGCAGTCCCTATGACTAGATTGACCCAGAAGGGTACCCCTTTTCAGTGGACATAGGAGTGTGAGGCGAGCTTTCAGAAGCTCAAGACAACTTTGATTACAGCTCCTATCTTGATGTTGCCTACCAGTTCAAGGTCTTATACTGTCTATTGTGATTCCTTGAGAGTTGCCCTTGGAGCAGTGTTGATGCAGGACTGTAGGGTAATTGCCTACACGTCTAGAAAGTTGAAGATACATGAAAAGAACTACCCTGTCCATGACCTTGAGTTAGCTGCTATTGTTCATGCGTTGAAGATCTAGCGTCGCTATTTATACGGAGTGCCTTGTGAGATCTATACTGACCATCGGAGTTTGCAGCACTTACTCAAGTAGAAGGACCTGAATATGCATCAGAGGAGATGGTTAGAGTTGTTGAAGGATTATGATATCACTATTTTGTATCACCCCGGCAAAGCCAATGTGGTAGCAGATGCCTTGAGTCGCCGGGCAAAGAGTTTGGGTAGTTTGGCATATTTACAAGCTTCAGAGAGGCCTATGGCGGTGGATGTTCAGACCTTAGCCAGTCAGTTTGTGAGATTGGATCTTTTGAAGCCCAGTCGGGTTCTAGTATGTATAGTTTCCCGGTCTTCCCTATTTGATCGTATCTGGGAGTGGCAGTATGATGACCCTCATTTGCTTGTCCTTCAGGACAAGGTTCGGCGTGGAGATGCCCGACATGTGACCATTGGAGATGACGGGGTATTGAGGATGTAGGGCCGGATTTATGTGCCCAATGTTGATGGTCTTCGAGAGTTGATTCTAGCAGAGGCCCATAGTTCGCGGTATTCCATCCATCCAGGTGCCGCGAAGATGTATCAGGATTTGAGGCAGCACTATTGGTGGAAGCGGATGAAGAAAGATATAGTTGGTTATGTGTCTAGATGCCTCAACTTCCAGCAGGTGAAGTATGAGCACCAGCGCCTGGGTGGGTTGCTTCAGTAGATAGAGATTCCGGAGTGAAAATGGGAGCGCATCACTATGGATTTTGTATCTGGACTCCCACGGACCTTGAAGAAGTTTGATGCCATTTGGTTCATTGTGGATCGGTTGACCAAGTCCGCTCATTTCATTCCAGTGTGTACCACCTATTCATCGGAGCGATTTGTGGAGATTTATATCATGGAGATCGTCCGTTTGCATAGTATTCCAGTTTCTATCATTTCAGACAGAGGTACTCAGTTTATATCGCAGTTCTGGAGAATCGTGCAGCATGAGTTAGGCACTCGAGTGGAGTTAAGCATAGAATTTCACCTCCAGATGGACGGACAGTCCGAGCGCATCATTTAGATTCTTGAGGATATGCTCCGTGCATGTGTGATTGAGTTTGGAGGGTCTTGGGATCATTTCTTGCCATTGGCGGAGTTTGCTTATAACAACAGTTACCAGTCCAGCATTCAGATGGCGCCATATAAAGCTTTATATGATAGGAGGTATAGATCTCCGGTGGGTTGGTTTGAGCCGGGTGAGGCCAGGCTACTAGGCATAGAGATAGTTCAGGATGAATTAGACAAGGTTAAGGTGATTCAGGATAAACTCTGCACAGCACAATCCAGACAGAAGAGTTATGCGGATAGGAAGGTTCGTGATGTTTCATATATGGTTGGTTAGCGGGTTCTGCATCGAGTCTCGCCTATGAAGGCGTCATGAGGTTTGGGAAGACAGGAAAGCTGAGTTCGAGGTTTATTGGCCCTTTTGAGATCTTGAGGCAAGTTGGGGAGGTTGCTTATGAGCTTGCCTTGCCTCCTTGCCTAGCCGGAGTTCATCCGGTATTTCATGTTTCGATGCTCTGGAGGTACCACGGTGATCCGTCGCACGTGTTGGATTTTAGTTCAGTCCAATTGTTAAGGAGCCTGGCTATCTTGGACAGGCAGATCAGAAAGTTGAGGTCAAAGAACATTGTTTCGGTAAAGGTTTAGTGGCGGGGTCAGCCGGTCGAGGAGCGACTTGGGAGGCCGAGCAGGATATGCACAGCCCGTACCCTCATCTTGTCACTAATTCAGGTATGTTCTCTATGCTCGTTCGAGGATGAATGAATGTTTAAGTGTAGGAGGATGTAACGACCCGACCGATCGTTTTTGGAAATTATGCCCCGATCCCCCACTAACTGCTTCCCCTAAGTTCATTTCTGTTATTTTGGTTTGCCGGGATGCTCGGTGTTAGGATTCGAAGTGTTTTGGGACACTTAGTCCCTAAATGAGAGTTTAAAAGTTGAAAAATGCCCCATAATCGGAGCAGTTTGAAGACGGCCTTGGAATGGAAAACTGATGGTTCCGTTAGCTCCGTTAGGTAATTTCGGGGTTGGGAGCATATCCGGAATGTATTTTGGAGGTCTGTAGCTCATTTAGGTTAGAGATGCCGAAGTTTGAATTTTTGAAGTTTCTGGTCCGATAGTGAATTTTTGATCTGAGGGTCTGAATGGAATTCTGGAAGTTGCAGTAGCTCTGTCATGTCATTTGGGACGTGTGTGCAAAATTTCAAGTCATTCGGACGTGTTTTGGTTGGGTTTTTTATCGAAGGCGTATTTGGAAGAAATTTGAAGTTCTTAGGCTTGAATCATTGATTAAATCGGGTTTTCGATGTTGTTTTAGGTGTTTTAAGAATTGGTACAAGTTAGAATAAGGTATTAGGTGGTATTGGTGCTTTTGGTTGATGTCCCGGGGGCCTCGTGATGATTTCGGGTGGTTAACGGAGAAAATTTTTAAGTGTTGCAGCTGCTGGTATTTTCTCTTCTGGTATTTTCGCTTTTGCGGCTTGGGAACCGCAGAAGTGGCTTCCTCATCGCAGAAGCGAGTTTAGGCATCTTCTCAGGAACCGCAAAAGCGGTCCCTATTCTGTATAAGCGGGACCGCAGAAGCGGAGTGTGCACCGCAGAAGCAAAGTCGGGTCCTTTAAGTGAAAACCGCAGAAGTGGCTCGTGGTCGGCAAAAGCGGTCCCTTGTCTGCAGAAGCGGAAATGTCTGTTCAGAAATAGTAAATTCGTGGGTTAAGTTTCAAAAGTTGGAAAAATCAATTGAGATCTCGAGAGAGGGCGATTTTTAGAGGTGTTTGAAGAGAAGATTTTTGGGTAACGTTTTCCGAATCCTATTTAGTTGTATTCCATCAATATCTAGCTTAATCCATCATCTAATTTCGAATTTGGGAAAACATCTTAAACCAAACTATTGAGTTTTGAGTGAGCATTTGACTTTCGATTTGGGAGATTTTTATATGGTTAGACTCGTGAGAGTACGAGGGTTCTGGAAATGTGAAAATTATTCGATTCCGAGATGTTGGCTTAAGGGGAATTTTGGTTATTTTACCTATTTTCGCGCCATAGCTTTAAATTTAATAGTGGAATCAGTTGTTTACAATATTATTTACGACTTGTAATTGAATTGAATAGATTTGGGCCATTTGGAGTCAGATACTCGTGGCAAAGGCATGGTTCCTAGTTGATTATTGAGCCGGTTCGAGGTAAGTGGCTTGTCTAACCTTGTGTGGGGGACCTTTCCCCTTAGGACATGATCTTTGAATATCTGAATGCCTCGTACGTGAGGTGACGAGTGCGTACTTGAGCTAATTATTGTATACTCGTTTCTACTTGAAGTACTTAAATTGAGATTTCCTATTTACTTGTTCATTTTAGACTGTAAGTTTAAACCTGTGCTAGTTTAGAGAAGCATGTTTAGCTGACTTACTTGCTTAATTATTTAACTGTACTATTTGTACTCTGTGAAGCATGTTAGGATAGAATATACTATTACTTGTTCTGATTTTAGCATTTATTCTGAGATTATGAGTTGTTGTTGTTGTGTGTTTAATTTGGGACTACGGGATGGTTTCCCGGAAGATCCCCCTGTACTTGATATATTCTGGATTGAGGGTGCGGGATACCAAGAGATCCCCAGTGTATATGATGAGGATACAAAGAGATCCTTGGGATACCAAGAGATCCCCAGTGTATATGATGAGGATACTAAGAGATCCTCGGGATACCAAGAGATCCCCAGTGTATATGATGAGGATACCAAGAGATCCTCGGGATACTAAGAGATCCCCAGTGTATATGATGAGGATACCAAGAGATCCTCGGGATACCAAGAGATCCCCAGTGTATATGATGAGGATACCAAGAGATCCCCAGTGTATATGATGAGGATACCAAGAGATCCTTGGGATACCAAGAGATCCCTGGTGCATATGATGAGGATACCAAGAGATCCCCCGGCTAGTATTCCTTGTATTGTTACCTTTGCTTTCTATTATTGTTCTTCCTTATTTAGCTGGTTTTTATTCTCGCTGTAGACTTCATTTAAATTGTTTCCGTTATCTTATTATTTATTATGTTTTATCTCAGTAGGGCCCTGACCTTCCTTGTCACTACCCAATCGAGGTTAGGCTTCGCACTTACTGAGTACCGCTGTGGTGTACTCATGCCCTTCTGCGCATGTTTTTCATGTGCAGATCCAGGTTCCTCCACCAAGGCGTACTACCATCTAGGCAGAGAGATCTAGCAGAGACTTCGAGGAATATCTGCAGCGTCCGCAGGCCGAAGAGTCTCCTTCCTTATTCTATCTGTAGTGTTTAGATTCTATCATACTTTTGATGTAGACATTCTGGAGATTAGAGCATTTACAGTATTTCTTTTAGCCTGTGTTGCCCGTGAGTTTCTAGGTTTTAGGTTGAGTTGTAGACTTCTGCTTATGGTTATAGTTGTATAGGCCAGGCGGTCTTATATACAGTTGTTATTTTATATGTTCAGTCTGACTTACTTATTCCGCAAGTTAAATTGTTATTTCCGCACTCTTAGGCTTACCTAGTTGTAGGAACTAGGTGCCATCACGACATGTTCATGGAGAGTGAACTGGGGTCGTGACAGCAAGCTGAGGACAAATTGTTTCCAAAAGCGCATACCTTATCAGGATTTGATAACTCTAATGTCATAACCAAAGGTGAAGCGATTCTTACCACGTTTGTAGAAGGTGTTGTCAAAGATACTAAATTCCAGGTTGTAGATATGGAAATGGCTTATAATATGATCCTTGAATGCCATGGATCCATGATATGGATGTCGTACCGTCAACTTTACATCAAGTTATTAAATTCCCATCACCATGGGGGATTTGTCAAATCAGAGGCGATCAACAAACGTCTAAGAGTATTAACTCCGTTGCAAATTCAACTGTTCAAGGTGAAGTCAAATAGCAATTACAGGATTCAGTTGAGGAGGGTATAAAGCCAACCTTAACTGAACAAGGAAAAACAGACGTGGATTCAAGGCCTGACACTATTCAAGAACCAGAGGAAAATAAGAACATTAAAACAACGATCGAAGAGTTAGAGGCTGTGATTTTATTTATACACTAGCCCGAGAGGAAAGTGTATATAGGAGCAAATCTCAGCCCGGAGGTAAAATGTAAGTTAATTGAATTTTTAAAAGCTAACGCATATTGTTTTACTTGGTCCCATTCTGACATGACAGGGATACCGCAGGAGGTCATGACTCATAAATTGAATGAAGACCCATCATATCCCCCAGTCAAGCAAAAGAAACGAAAACAAGAAGCTTTCAAGAATCAGGTAATTCAAGAAGAGGTTCATAAATTGCTCAAAATAGGATCAATTCGTGAGGTAAAGTATCCTAACTGGTTGGCTAACACTGTTGTGGTTCCTAAGAAAAATAGTAAGTGGCGTGTTTGTGTGGATTACACAGATCTTAATAAAGCCTGTCCGAAAGACTCTTTTCCTTTATTGCATATAGATCAGTTAATTGATGCTACTGCAGGACATGAACTATTAAGTTTTTTAGATGCATACTCAGTTTATAACCAAATCAAAATGGATCCAGAAGATGAGGAAAAAACGTCTTTTATAACGGACAGGGGAACTTATTGTTATAAAGTAATACCCTTTGGTCTTAAAAACGCTGGTGAGACGTATCAGAGATTAGTTACTCAAATGTTTCAAGAGCATTTAGGTAAGACCATGGAAGTTTATACATATGACATGTTAGTTAAGACTCAACATTCAGAGGATCATATATCACATTTGTCCGAAACATTTAGAATTTTGCGAAAATATAATATGATATTGAACCCAAAAAAATGTGCATTTGGTGAGGCATCAGGAAAATTTTTGGATTTTCTTGTTTCTAATCGTGGTATTGAAGTAAACCCAGCCCAGATTAAAGCTATTGAAGAAATCCCTGATGTACTTTCGAATAAAAAAGAAGTTCAAAGACTGACAGGGAGGATCACAGCCTTAGGAAGATTCATTCCAAAATCATCAAAAAAGTGTTTCAAGTTTTTCTCAGCCCTTAGAAAGAAAGATCGCTTTGAATTGAATGAGGAATGTCAAAAAGCACTTACGAATTTGAAGATGTATTTATCAAATTCACCCCTGTTAGCAAAACCAAAGGCTAGCGAAAGGCTTTTCATCTACCTTGCTGTTTCAGAAGTTGCGGTAAGTGCTGTTTTGGTTAGAGAAGAACAAGGTAAAAAATCTCCTATTTATTATGTTAGTAAATCTTTGTTAGATGCAGAGACACGGTATCCACAATTAGAAAAATTAGCACTCGCTTTAATCATGGCATCTAGAAAATTAAGGCCGTATTTTCAGTGTCACCTTATTGCTGTAGTAACTGCATATCCCTTACGTAATATACTGTATAAACATGAATTATCAGGAAGGTTAGCTAAATGGGCTATAAAATTAAGTGAGTATGAAATCACATATCTACCTAGAACAATAATAAAATCCCAAGTACTAGCAGATTTCGTGGCTGATTTTAGCCAAGGGATGCAATTAGAAGCTTAAAAAGAAGTTCAGGTACTTAATGGAGCAAATCCAGGAGCATGAACTTTATTCACTGATGGATCGTCTGACATTAAAGGTGCAGGGTTAGGAATTGTTTTAGTACCACCTACGGGTGAAACTATTAGGCAAGCTATTAAATGTCACTCCATAACTAATAATGAAGCGGAGTATGAAGCTGTGATTGCAGGTCTAGAATTGGCACGAGAACTTGGGATAAGTCAGGTGGTGATCAAAAGTGATTCTCAGCTTGTGGTTAATCAAATGCTGGAGACTTACACAACCAGGGAGGCAAGGATGCAACAATACTTGGAAAAGGTAAGGGAGCTGATAAAGCAGTTCCAGACTTGGAAGGTCATCCAGATACCAAGGGATGATAATGTTGAAGCTGACGCCTTAGCGAACCTTGCATCCGCAACTAATATAACAAACGATGCCAACGCCTCGGTTATACATTTATTTCACTCAGTTCTCGAACCTGATAAGAACGAGGTAAATTTTAATAATCTAACTTGGGATTGGAGAAATGAAAGCATTGCTTTTTTACAGTATGGTATCGTGCCTGATGACAAGAAAAAAGTATATGCGCTTCGTAAAAAGGCAGCTCGTTACTGTTTAAAGCAAGGTAACCTTTATCGAAAGATGTTTGTTGGCCCCTTAGCAAGATGCCTTGGACCTTCTCAAACGGAATATGTAATGAGAGAAATACATAAAGGGCATTGTGGAAACCACGCAGGAGGAAAATCACTGGTGAGATCTTTGATCAGGGCAGGATATTACTGGCCCAAAATGGAAGAAGAAACAGCGAGATTTGTGGCTAAATGCGATAAATGCCAGAGATACGGTAATAATATGCACCGACCTGCTGAGTTATTACATCCGATTATTGCACCATGGTTGTTTACGAAATGGGGAATGGACATAGTGGGACCATTACCTCAAGCTAAAGGACAGGTAAAATTTTTACTCGTACTTACTAATTATTTTACTAAATGGGTAGAGGCTGGAGCATTTAAATAGGTACGAGAAAAAGAAATCAAGGACTTCATTTGGCGTAATATCATATGCCGATTTGGTATACCAAAAGAAATTGTATGTGACAATGGTCCTCAATTTATCGGAGCTCAGGTCACAAAATTTTTTCAAAGTTGGCAAATAAAAAGGATAACATCAACACTATACCATCCAGTAGGGAACGGACAGGCAGAATCAAAAAACAAAGTTATCATTAATAATTTAAAGAAATGATTGGAGGAATCAAAAGATAATTAGCCTGAAGTGTTACCTGGAGTTTTCTGGGCATATCATACAACCACGAAATCAAGTACAGGTGCGACACCCTTTTCTTTGGTTTACGGGTCTAAGGCACTTATCCCAATTGAGATAGGAGAGCCGAGCACGAGGGTCTCACAAGCAATGCAAGAGTCCAATGATGAAGAGATGCGGGTCAATTTAGATCTGTTGGAAGGTAGGAGAGAGGTTGCATTAACAAGAATGGTCGCACAAAAGCAAGTGATCGAACGATATTACAACAGAAAAGCACGTTTGCGATATTTCAAAATTAGGGGCTTCGTGCTTAAAAAGGTTTTTCAATCTACAAAGGAAGCCAACACAGGTAAACTAATCCCAACTTGGGAAGGACCCTATAGAATTCATGATATTGCCGGAAAAGGAGCATATGAGTTGGAGACAATGGACGAGAAGATACTTCCTTCGCATTGGAATGCTGTTCATTTGAAGAGATATTACTTCTAAGGGAAAACCCATGGTCAGGTATCATTATGTTATATTTTATTTTTTAAATTATTAAAAATTTGACTAACGATTTTAGAAGATAGGCAAAATGCTTACCCGTACGAAATGATGAGTCACGACCTGTAAGGTACACTAAAATTCCTGGCCTAGGGTTACAATAATTCTGATAGAAACATACACGGGTAAAGCAGTCTTCATCTATAATCGTGCCCCCAAGTCTCGTATGTATTTCCTTTTCAGGAAAGGGATCAGGTGGAGGAAACTATCAAGTGCTCGAGGCTTCATACTTCAACACTCAAACACTTGGGGGACTACATAATATATACAGCCAAGTGTACGTAAAAGGCAAACAAAATTAAGGAAAAATCAAGCCTAAGAAGAGAGTGGAGTGGAAGTTAACAAGTCAAGGCATTCATCATAGTGTTCTTTCCCGTGAGAACAATTGAGTCACTTATCAAACCCTCCCTAATGTGATGGAGCTAAAGGGAATTCACTGTACTTCATAAATCTGTTACAAGAAAAATAGTTACGAGAAAGTTATAGATATAATTCAAATACATGTAAAGAATGATTCATAACTTGTCAAAGTTCAGAAATAGAAACTTGTTCAAGTTACTTCGGATAAACATGTATGTTCCTATTTCTTGTATCTTATAAAAAATACCATTATGAAGTTGAGACGTCTTCTTCATCAAGTGTCAAAATATAAAAGGGGCCCTATTTTATGAAACTCATGTCATTTGACCATGAGGATAACAAAAGCATTTTTAGAAAATCAAAATGCAATTTATTCTTTAAGTCCTTAAAGATAAAAGGCATGAATGAAACAAATGGAGGTTTAAAAACAAACTTCTTAATATTTTTAAACTAAAGACCAAGTATAAAACTTGGTCATCGAAATTGATCACACAAAAAGTGCCCCTTAAACAAAGCTTGGGGACTTAGACTCTTAAACTTCTAGACAGGAGTTTAGTTACAAAAAGTTGTCACAAAAAACCAAAAACTTTGAACATGGATTTCCAGATCGGCACCTTCAAAAAGGGAAATTTAAAATTATAGAAACTACTTAAGAGGAAGGAACTAAAGAAAGATCATCAACGGGCTCAACTTCAATTGCATCATCATCAGCTAAGGAAAGAGCAACACTCGTGGCAATATCAACAGACACGAGGACTTCAGAAGCTTCAGCTATGGGAGTTTCAATCAAAGGAATTTCAGTTACGAGAGGACCAGTCTTGGGAGATGAAAAATCTTGTGGCTGCAATGTTCGCTCAATAGTTTCATTCACCATAGCCAATTCAGATTCAAGGTCAAAATTTTCTTGGCTCATCTCTATCAAGGTATCACGCCGAGATTTTAGAAAATTCCATCTCACTTCAATATTGGATGACTCCTCGAGAAGTTCATATTCTTTCTCCCAGGCAGTAATCTCACTCTTGAGTTCTTTATTCTTAAGTAAAACTGAACCATAAGATGATTGTAGTAATAAGTGAGAATTTTCCAAGGCTTGGATCTTGTCTGCAGAGGCTCGCAATTCTTCTTGTTCTCGAGAAAGCTCTTGTACTACCTCTCCTGCATGCATCTCCTTTTGAGTCAACAAAGCTTTTAAAGCTCTATTTTCCTCAGTGACCTTGGACAACTGCTCCAAAAAGGAAGATTCAAGAAGTTCTTTTTCCTTCTTGGACTGGTCTGAAGCAGCCTTAAGCATTGCCAATTCAGAGGTTAGAATTTGAACTTGTTATTCCAGGGAACTCTTTCTTGTCTTTAAATTTTCCATATCAATCTGCAAGCTCTCGAACTGGCCCTTCCAATTGTTGGCCTCCAATTGAGAATCTTGGGCAGCTTCTTCTGTGTCATTAGCAGTCTTCTCTAGGTCACGAGCCAGTTTCTCTAAAAGAGGGACTCGATTCATAAGTTCGGTACCAATAAGGTTGACCTGTTCACATAAAAAGGAAAATAAGGTTAAGGCTCCTAAAGCAAAACTCTTGGTAAAACAATAAACTAAAGAATACCTTCAAACTGGCATGCACAATGTCATTCAAGAGATTTATATTACTATGACTCTCAAGTTTAGCTTTTTCAATAGGGCCAATCAGTGGTGTGAGCCATGTGTCAGCTTGCCCAGACTTCCTCAAAAGGCTGCTATTAGCAGGAACTTCAATGGTCACGCTCCTCATAGCGAAATTTCTACTTGTGGAACCCACTCCTGTATTATGAACTATGGGAGGAGTGATTACTGAAGGAGGGATAGTAGAGGAAGGTATGGAAGTAACAGATGATGGAGGTAAAGAAACAATCACAGGAACGGTAGAGATAGAAGAAGACAGGGGAAGCTCATCGAGAATCGATCCTAAAGGCCCACTACTAAAACCACTGATAAAAAGTTGGTTTATTGAATCAAGAGTGTCAGATGGAAGAGAGATGTCATCATCAGGAATGATCACATGGGAAACAACAGGCTCGGAAAGAGGCAGGATGTCAATCTCATCTTCAGAGACAATACGTCTCCTGGCTCGTGGTCTCGTTATCAAGGAACCCTCACCTTCTCCTTCGGAATCATCTTCTAAGATCGATTTTCTTTTCTCAGATCTCGGAGCTATATCTTGATCCATAGATCCCAAGAATATATCTTGCTCACGAGATGCCAGAACAACCTCAGGAATGACTTTTTGAGTGGCAAAACCTAAGAAAAAGAAGGTTAAAAGCCATGACAATAAGGATAATTAAACGTAGGTAAGGTAAAAGATAAGAATTCTCACCATGAGTTTTTGGTTTCCAACCATAACGACTGGAGAGGCTTTTCCACGTTCTACCTTCCATTGGAGCAACTTTCAATAACTTTTCTACCCAACCACGGTTATTGGGTACAGATTCAACAATACACATAGTTGCTGAGAAGAAAAAGAAGCAAGACAATGAAAAATAGGTAAAGATGAAAATAAAAAGGCACGAGCGTATTTAATACTTACGTGCAAAATTTCACTTTTTTGGGGAACAGTTGTTCTTTTCACCAACTAAACCCACGTTGGGATCAGCAACATATCGAGCATACAAGCCGCGGTCTTTATCATCTTTAGGACTCACCAAGACCCTTTTAGTCCTAGCTGCTAAACTGAACACACTGTTTCAGAAAAACCTAGGGGAATAATGGTGAATCAAGTGGGGGAAAGTAAATTCCACATCTGCTCTTTTAGCGAGATGCCTCAATCATGCAATAACTCGCCACACTATTGGTCCAATTTGACCTAAGCACACGTTGAAAAAATGACAAAAGTCTAAAATGACCGGGTCAATGGCCGGTTTAAACCCTAGAGTGAAAGGGTAGGTGTAAACAAAGGAATAGCCTATTAAGTAAGAGGTAATTCTTTGACTTGGATTAGGGATGATAATAGGAAAATCTTCAGCCCAATGACATTCCTTTCGAACTACGGGTGCTAAAACACTTGTAATTTGAGTGGGATAGGGATCAACACGGTCTAAAGAGGCAATTTGAGATTTTAGAGACTCTCTATCGTGATAAAAGGAAAATTCAGTGGGGATTATTTAATCCACCAAGGGTTCACGCAGTGGTTCAAAAGAATCCCTATCTCGAGAAGAGCTTCTTTGAGAGTGCGAACCCCTGGTCCCAGAAGAAGGGCTAGAACTAGAAGGGGGAGTTGAAGTGCTACCACGAACAGAGCCTAAGTTGCGTAATCTACCTCCTCTTCTATGCCTTATCGGAGCATTAGGGACGTTACTCAGAATGAGAGTTTTTCTAGGGTTAGAACTCGAAGAAGCCATGGATGTAAATGATGAAGCAAAGCAAGAAATAATTCGAAGTAAAAGTGTTCAATAAGCTTTATAAAGAACAAGACAAAAATAGGGGTTACATTTATACTATTGGGAAAAAGTACGATGATGAAAGAACCACAATGATGATAACTTATACTTCTTAAAAAGTGAAGCCAAAAAGAAAGCCTAAAAAAGTGTTACAAACCATTGAACTAATGAGGAAGCAACATGTGTCCAGTGCATTAAAAAGAAGTGACAGTTGAAGCGTGAACTTAGTTAGATTATTAATGGTGACAAAAAATTCTCCTTTAATGAATTCCACTTCCCAAATATTCAAACTGATGAATAAATGGAAAGTGGGGGGACTATCTGTATTGGGGAAAATTGTATACATAAATGAATGGTGGCGTGTCATGACACGTGGCATAAATAATAGGTGATAATTGGTCTAAGAATTATAGACTGGTTCAGACAAGAAAAGAGGTACGATATAAAAGGAAAAAAAGGGAGGTACGAGATAAAAGGTTAAAAAAGGTACGCGATAAGAGGCTCAGAAACCCCGTGCCTATTTAAGTTAACCCCGTACCTATTTAAGTTCAATTACCTACGAGCAATGGGAAGAGTAATGAACCGGGCTAAAAGGAGAAGGTAGCAATACCGCATTTCAAGAGTAATAAATATTGGAACCGTTAAGGAATATTTCTATTCAATGTAATGATTATATAACGTAGCATTTAATGTCATTAATTATTCATAATAGCCTCATTATGAATTAGATGTAACGGACATCCCTAAAGATTCCCAAAAAGATCTATAAAAGGGGAAATATGTAATTAATTGAGACACAAGTTATTATTGAAATACACTCTGATTTTCTAGCTTACACATTTGAGTACTTTGAAATTCTCTTCTTTATTTGTTTTTTTTCGATTATCAGTAACCCGATTCTTCTAAATTCTAGCTTTGACTAAAAAGTCTATTTTTTGGTTAAACACAGAGGTCGATGCATAACTCTAGCAAGCATGAAAGTTAAACAAACTGATTCGATGAGAAAGAGGCAAGTCTTGAACATTAAGGATGAACATAAGCACACCGAATCAATGTAAGTTTGTCTAAGAAACTTAGTAGAAACATATTCAAGGCAAGATAGTCACAGAAACTCAAAAATGAGAACTGGTCAGTCATGCCGATACACAGAACCAAACAAAGAAACCTAGAAAATTAGGACTTTCAACATAGACGAGTTAGAGATGTAGTAAAATCATAGAATCAGTCAAAATATGCAAGAAATAGAAGTTTAAACACAAAGAATCAGTGAAACAAGGTTTAAAAAGAAGTTCCAAAAATCCTAGTTTTAGAAGGAGTGAAAAGTACTTAAAATCAATGATTCTTGTAAAGAATCTCAAGGATAGTGTAAAAGATTGAAGAAACAAACTCAAATCGTCCTAGATTTGCACAGATAGGGAGGTGTAGAAAAGAAATTAGGGTTTCGAAAGAAATCCTTATAGGGATGAAGAATCTTGTCTAGAAACCCCAAGGATCATAGCAAATACAACATAATTTTGCTTGAAATCACACTAGAGTAGCCAAGAACAGATAGGTGACGAACCCTAGATGCAAGTCGGCGTGGCCCTAGGCCCTTGAAGACCTTAGAGAAGGCAAGCATGACATGAAAGGAGCCATTGGAGGCTTAAGGGACGATGAGAGGTCACCGGAGATGGCCGGAGATGGGAGGTTGGTGGTTGAAGATTAGGGTTAGGTTGAGAGTGTTTGGAGAGAAGAGAGGATCTTAGGGCGGTGGTATGTAGAGAAATGGTTGGGTTAGGGGTCATTTAGAATTAAAAAAGGAAAGAATGAACGAGGGCCGTTGGTCTTTTAGATCAACGACCAAGATCTGGTGGGTTTTGGGTCTGGTACGTGTAATTAAGGCCTGGTTCGGGTATTTTAATCCAAAATTGGGCTCTGGTATTGGGTTTAGTTGAGGCTAAAATTGAAATATAATTTGGCTAAGTTTTAAATAGTTAATTTAACCTTATATAATTTATAATAAATAATAGATCATTTCTAAAAAAAATAATTCCGTGTACTAAAATGATTTAAAATAGATATTTAACATTTTTAAACATATAGAAGATCATTTTATGCATATAAAACATAATTGTACATTAATAAGGCTAATGTAGCAATTATATGCAAATTGGCTTAAAAATATAAATGCAATTATAAGAAAATGCACAAAAAAAATTTAAGCAATATTTTGGCATAAGTATAGGATTTAGATGAATAAATTATTACAACAATGATTTGAAGGATAATTATTGGAAATTTTATATGTGAAAAAGGAAGAAATAAATCAATTTAAAACCTTTTAAAATTATAGAAAAATTATAAAGACCTTGTGCATGCTTATAAGTGCATATATATGCTATTTTGAAAGTATTTATATATATTAAAAATATATAGGAAAAAATTGGGTATCAAGAATATGTCTGGGGCCGGGAGACACAGATTATGTGATCCGAGAACACGAGGGCACCTTCGGGAATCACTCCGGTGCCGATTCCCTAGTCCGTAAAGTAATCAGAGCAGGATACTATTGGGACATCATGGAAAATGATACCAAAAAATTCGTCCAAAAGTGCGACAAATGCTAGAGATTTGCCTCAATGATCCACCAACCCGGTGAACAACTACATTCAGTCTTGTTGTTGTGGCCGTTCATGAAGTGGGGAATGGACATTGTTAGACCTTTACCAATAGCACCAGGTAAAGCTCGATTTATTTTATTTATGACTGACTACTTCTCGAAATGGGTGGAAGCTTAGGCCTTTGAGAAAATAAGAGAAAAAGAAGTCATTAACTTCACCTGGGACCACATTATGTGCCGATTTGGGATTCCTTCCGAGATAGCATGTGATAGGAAATCAATTCATCGGGAGCAAAGTAACGCAGTTCCTTGAAGATCACAAAATCAAGAGAATCCTATTGAAACCTTACCACCAGTGTACAAACGGTCAGGCCGAATCTACAAACAAAACCATAATTCAAAACTTAAAAAAGAAGTTGGAAAGTGCTAAAAGAAAATGGCAAGAAATATTAACCAAAGCACTATGGGCATATCATACAACTCCAAAATCAAGCACAGGAGAGATGCCTTTCTCCCTGGTATATGGTACGAGGCTCTAATACCGGTTGAGGTCGGGGAGCCAAGTTCCAAATTCACACCACCGAAAGCTCAAACAACGAGGCCATGACTGTGACCCTCAAACTATTGGATGAAAAGCGAGAAGCTTCACTGGTCCGAATGGTTTCCCAAAAACAAAGGATCGAAAGGTACTATAACACGAGAACAAATCTCTGACATTTTACAGTCAGGGACTTAGTCCTGAGGAAAGTCACCTTAAACACTCGGAACCCTAATAAAGGAAAGCTAGGCCAAAATTGGAAAGGACCGTACCGTGTCCTCAGAGTAATCGACAAAGGTTCCTACAAGCTCGGTACCATGGAGGGCGAACAAATTCAAAGCAATTGGAACATTTTGATGTTCAAACATTACTACTACTAAGGTGTCCGATGAAATATGCCAAATTGTCCACCAGCTCGAAGACCTTGGGTTTGGGTTTTAAAGCGAACGTTGCACTCTTTTCCTTTGATCGGGTTTTATCCCAAGAAGGGCATTACTGACGAGGTTTTTTAATGAGGCAACATATATATGCTACCCAAGGAAACTTTCACAAGTATTCAAGGCTTCTCTTCAATCAACCTCAAACACTAGGGGGCATCCCCTCGGAAAACTACCTCCTCAAAAAAATTGAGATAAGCCAAAAAGGGTCTCAGTAGGAAAATGATGTATCGGGCCAAACGGTCGAAAAGAATTGTGTCCGCATAGAATAATTGAGCCCTTAACAGCAGAAACAGTTATGCTTATGCCAAGTAATCAAAGAATTTTTCCTCCCCTATCGAAACGCTTTACGCTTCAGTAAAGTCTGATATTTTCGCAAGAAATGGCTCCAAAGAGAAAAAACATCTCGAACACTTGAGGACTACCATCAAAAACTCGAACTGTATGACTTCTGATCGCAAACTTCGAGCTCGTAAGCCCTTAATGAGGTAGCTCCAAGTTTACAAAAGAATGGCTCTAGAGCCATAGAACTTTTGACGCCTCGGGGACTATTGTCGACTATCATCCCGTCTGGCTATTAGAAACTCGAGGCTGTAAAACCCCAAGCGGACGACCTCAGAGTCCGAAAGCTCTCTATACGGCAATGCTAGAAAATGTAAGACCTCCACGAGGCATTATCAACAATATAAAACCTTTGTAAGGCAACACCAAAACTGTAAGACCTCAAGCAAGGAACAAACCAAACTTATACCTAGTAACTTATCTATAAGATCTCAAGTAAGGCATGTTAAAATTTGTAAGAACTTACAAAAGGCATAATCCCGATCTTAAAGTTAAGGCTATATATCTGAAATCCTAAAAAGGCATACCCTCGAAATAGATGCCGAAACTATTTCATGCGGGGACTAAAAGACTCCGGCCAAATACAATGACTATGCTCACAAGGCTGTACCAGCCAAACTAAAGTGACTTGGGGACGCCCGACCGTCGCTATAAAATCATAGGGCTTCAATTACTTAGAAAAAACTTTGAAAAGGACTGGTTAATCAGGATACCCTCGACTAAAGCAAAATAGATTCAATCATATCATCTCCAAACTATAGGCTTCGAAACCATTCAGCCATCGGGCGAAACATCACGAGGTGCCCATCTATAGTCGCAAAAACGGCTCGTAATCGATGTTCTTATCAAACTGTCGAAGAGTCGGGAGAACAAAAGAATTCAAAAGTCTTTAACAAGGTAAATATAAAGCCTATAGTAAAGGTTATACCAACCTAATGCGTAAGAGCCACTACCGCCAGCCCATAATAAAGGTCGTACCGACCCAATGCGTAAGAGCCACTGCCGCCAACCTATATTAAAGGTCGTACCAACCCAATGCATAAGATCCACTGCTGCCAGCCTATATTAAAGGTCACACTGACCCAATGTGTAAGAGCCACTGCTGCCAACCCATAATAAAGGTTGTATCGACCCAATGTGTATAGGCCACTGATAAGTAGGATTTTAACGTGTTTCATGCCCCTACTTGCCTATGCTTTGAGTACAATTTAATACAAAATAGTCCCAAAATGCTTACAGGTTGTGCTTGATTGTAGGTTAGAGCGACAAAGTGACAAAATGTCAAAGATTGGCTCAAAACGGAGTGAAACCTGCTCAAGTATCAATGACCAATGAAGTGGTGGAAAAATGAGCTAGTGCCGACCGCACAATTGTGCATGCGGCCGCACTAAGGGTTTCAGAGAAGAGCATAATCAGGCTTGTAACCATGGCCACAGTTGGAAATGTGCGGCCCGCATCCAGCTTACACGGTCGCGCCAAAGTGTCATGCGGTCCGCGCCAAGAAGTTCAGAGAAGATGGAGTTTTGGGCAAAGCTCAACCACGCGGCCGCGGTCATCTTCACGTGGTCCGCACCAGTTTTCCTCACGGTCGTGCCACATCATTACGCGGTCCGCGCCAGTCACTTCAGAAGATCAAAATGGAAGTACCGCGGTCATAATTATGCGGCCCCCACTGACCCCGCAGGGACAATTTTGTCTAGTTTTTCCAGCCCACTATAAATAGAGCATTTTACCATTTTTAGGTTAAGTTGTATTTACGGAACAGAGCTGCGCTCGTGAGGACGAAAGTTTTAGCCTATTTTGGCATTTTAGCATTAATTTCTCCATATATTCTTGTAGTTTTCCTTTAGTTATTAATT
>MU702011.1:170247-186853 GCA_026770625.1 Nicotiana glauca | reverse complement strand
AACAATAACAACAACCAAGGTGGAAATTGGGGGAACAAAAATTCGGGTAATCAAGGGAATTGGAATGGTAACAACAACAACAATTGGAACAACAACAATGGTCAAGGTGGGTGGAATAACAATGATGGTCAAGGTAATCGGGGTCAAGGCTTTCAAAGGACTCCGATGTATCAACAACCGAACAATCCACCGTCGTTTCAATCTCAAGGGTCTAGTTCTTCGGGAAATGATTTTGGTAGAATTGAAGTTATGTTTGAGCAAATGATGAAGAAGAACCAAGAATCCGATGCTCAATTGGCTTCCCACAACACTTCTATCCGTAACTTGGAGGTGCAACTTGGCCAAATTTCTCAATCTTTAAATACTAGCCCAAAGGTTGCTCTACCAAGTGATATGGTAGTAAACCCTAAGGGTGGGAACAAGAATCATGTTATGGTGGTAACAACGTGAAGTAAAAGAGGCGGTGAGGTGCATGCCTCAAGAGGAAATCAAGTTATGGTTGATGAAGATTAGTTGCGAGATGATGATATGCCTTTGGTGGTTGAAGATTTAGTTGAACCCAATATGAATAATGATGTGCGTATTGATATTCATGAAGTTAAGGAGGAGACACAAGAGACTGTGAACCCATCTAGCGAACACATGATTGATATGACCGAGCCGGTGGTGCCCAAAGCCAAGGCACCCTTGCCTAGGCCTCCTCTGCCTTATCCTCAACGGTTGGCCAAGCAAAAGGGTGATAACCAATTCAAGAAATTCATTGAGATGATGAAGAGTCTAACTATCAATGTGCCATTAGTGGAGGCACTCGAATAAATGCCGGGGTACGCAAAGTTCATGAAGGATTTGGTTACGAAAAAGAGGTCAATGGAGTGTGACACAATCAAGATGACTCATCAAGTAAGCGCAATTGTACATTCTATGGCCCCAAAACTTGAGGACCCTGGTACATTCACTATCCCATGTGCCATTGGAAGCGCCGACTTTGCAAAATCCTTTTGCGATTTGGGGGCAAGTATAAACTTAATGCCATATTCGGTCTTCAAGACTTTGGGAATCGGACAACCTTGCCCGACTTCAATGAGGCTTCAAATGGCGGATCGGTCAATGAAGCGGTCTTTGGATATAATTGATGATTTCCTTGTTCGTGTTTATAAATTCATCTTGCTGGCCG
The DNA here is from genome assembly GCA_026770625.1 of Nicotiana glauca. NCBI lineage: Eukaryota > Viridiplantae > Streptophyta > Magnoliopsida > Solanales > Solanaceae > Nicotiana > Nicotiana glauca. The sequence goes on along the minus strand of MU702011.1, from coordinate 185,679 downwards.
ACTTCGTGATATTAGATTGTGAGGAGGACTTTGAAGTCCCAATTATTCTAGACCTTTCCTAGCTACGGGGAAGGCTTTGGTCGATGTTGAGGTGGGAGAGTTGACCTTTCGTGTTGGTGATAAAAAGGTGGTGTTCCATGTGTGCAAGTCTATTAGGCAACCAAATAGAACCGAGGTTTGCTTATTTGTTGACATTATCACGACGGTGATAGTGGATGACACAAGCGCAATGATTAATGTTGAAGATCCACTTGAGTCCGTGCTTTTGAACATGGAGGCTAATGATGATGTTGGGAGAGTGGAGTGTGTAAACGCATTGCATGGTATGGGTTCGTATTCTTATGAGCCTAGGAATTTATCCTTGGATCTTGAGAATCGCAAAACTCCACCAACCAAGCCATCTATTGAGGAACCGTCGGTGTTGGAACTGAAACCACTTCCTCCTTACCACAGGTATGAATACTTGGGACTTAATTTCACTTTACCTGTTATTCTTTCGTCTTGCTTAACTAACATGCAGGTTGACACCACTTTGGCGGTTCTTCAAAAGCGCAAAAGGGCGATTGGATGGACATTGGCCGATATTTGGGGGATAAGCCTTGCATTTTGCATGCACAAGATCATTTTGGAGGAGGATGCAAGGCCTTCTCTTGAACATCAAAGAAGATTAAATGAGGCGATGCAAGAAGTGGTTAAGAAAGAGGTTATCAAATGGCTAGACGCCGGTGTGGTTTACCCGATCTCGTAGAGTTCATGGACCTCTCCGGTCCAATGTGTGCCAAAGAAGGGTGGAATGACGGTAGTGACCAATGCCAACAATGAGTTGATTCCTACTCGGACGGTCATGGGTTGGAGAGTGTGTATGGACTATAGAAATCTTAACAAGGTGACAAGAAAATATCCTTTCCCACTACCATTCTTGGATTAAATGCTCGATAATCTTGCGGGTCGGGCCTTTTATTGTTTTCTAGATGGTTACTCGGGGTACAATCAAATTCTAATTGCCTCGGAGGATCAAGAGAAGATGACCTTTACATGTCCTTATGGCACGTTTGCCTTCTCGAGAATGCCTTTTGGACTATGTAATGCCCCGGCGACCTTCCAAAGGTGCATGATGGCAATTTTCACCGATATGGTGGAGGATATCTTGGAAGTCTTCATGGATGATTTTAGCGTGGTTGGGGATTCATTTGAGGAATGCTTGGTGAACTTGGATAGGGTATTGGCTAGATACGAAAAAACCAACCTTGTGCTCAACTGGGAGAAATGCCACTTTATGGTGGAAGAGGGTATTGTATTGGTTACAAAATCGCAAAGCAAGGAATTGAAGTTGATAAGGCAAAAATTGAGGTTATTTCGAGGCTCCCTCCCCCTACTTCTGTCAAAGGGGTAAGGAGTTTTCTTGGTCACGCCAGGTTCTACCAGAGATTCATTAAAGACTTCTCCAAAATTGTGAACCCACTTTGCAAATTGTTGGAGAAGGATGTCAAGTATATCTTTGATGAGAAGTGCATGGAGTCTTTTGAGCTATTGAAACACAAGTTGACTACAACTCCTATCATCACCGCACCTAATTGGGATTTGCCTTTTGAACTTATGTGCGATGTGAATGATGTGGCGGTAGGTGCGGTATTGGGTCAACGGATCAACAAGGCATTCCATCCCGTGTATTATGCTAGCAAAACGATGAATGAGGCCCAAAGAAACTACACGGTGACGGAAAAAGAGCTATTGGCTATTGTGTTTGCAATGGAGAAGTTTCAACCGTATCTTATAGGGGCAAAGGTGATCATACACACCGACCATGCAGCGCTCCGATATTTGATGACAAAGAAGGATTCGAAAGCAAGATTGATGAGGTGGGTGCTACTCCTTTAGGAATTTGACCTAGAGATTGTGGATAGGAAGGGAAGCAAGAATCAGGTTGCGGACCATTAGTCCCGGTTGGAGGAAGAGGGGAGACCATGTGATGATATTGAGATAAATGATACATTCTCCGACGAGTAGCTTCTCTCCATTTCTATGTGTGACATGCCTTGGTTTGCAGACATCGCCAACTTCATTGTGACCAGAAATATCCCGTGTGAGCTCTCTTCCAACCAAAGGGAGAAACTCAAGCGGGATAGCTTGGATTTTTATTGTAATGATCCGTATTTGTTTAAATTTTGCACGGATGGTGTGATAAGAAGATGTGTCCCGAAAAGAGAACAATTGGGCATATTGGAGGCTTGTCATTCCTCTCCTTATGTTGGCCATCATGGGGGGGTGAGGACGGATTCAAAGGTTTTGAGTTGCGGCTTCTATTGGCCGATGTTGTTTAAAGATGCTAGTGACTTGGTGAAGAGATGTGATACATGCCAAAGAGCCGGCGGAATTTCAAAGAAGGATGAGATGCCTCTCAATACAATTCTCGAGGTGGATATTTTTTATGTTTGGGGCATTGATTTCATGGGCCCGTTCGTGAGCTCTTATGGGAAAACTTATATTCTCGTGGCGGTGGACTATGTTTCAAAGTGGGTTGAAGCCGTGGATTTACCCAACAATGAAGCCCGAATTGTTGTGGCGTTCTTGAAAAAGAGTATCTTTACAAGGTTTGGCACCTCTTGTGCTATCATTAGTAATGGGGGTTCCCATTTTTGCAACAAGGCTTTCGACTCATTGCTTGATAAGTATGGAGTTAATCACAAAGTGACCACACCTTATCATCCACAAGCTAGTGGTCAAGTGGAAGTCTCAAATCGGGAAACAAAGAGTATTTGTCCAAGACGGTAAATGCTAATAGGAACGATTGGTCGAAGAAATTGGATGATGCTCTTTGGGCTTATCAGACGGCTTACAAGACTCTAATTGGTATGTCTCCATATCGGTTGGTGTTTGGTAAGGCTTGCTACCTTCCGGTGGAATTAGAGCACAAGGCTATACGGGCGTTGAGAAAATTGAACATGGAATGGGATGTTGTAGCCAATCTCCGTGTTGAGCAATTAAATGAGCTTGATGAGTTTAGATTTCATGCCTACTCCAGCTCATCCTTGTATAAGGCCAAGATGAAGTACCTTTACGACAAATATGATCGGGGAAAGGAATTCAAGGTTGGCGATATGGTTCTTCTTTTCAACTCTCGGTTGAGGTTATTTCCGGAAAAGCTTAAGTCAAAGTGGAGTGGCCCTTTTAAAGTGGTATTTGTGACTCCTTTTGGTGCTCTTGATCTCAAGAACAAGAATGGTGAAGTATTTCGGGTCAATGGGCGTCGTGTGAAGCATTATTTGGGAAAGTTTGATGACAGACACATGGTGGCACTCCTTCATTTGAAATGATGAGATGGTAACATATGTCGTGCCGCGACGTTAAATCAGGCGCTTCTTGGGAGGCAACCCATGTCTTTTTCTATTGCTTTGATTTTCTTTGTAGACTAGGATTTTTAAGCTAATTTCTTGTGAGATGTTGCAGGGATAATGCTGAGGCAGTGAAAAACAAAAGTACAAAATAACAGGTCTCTGAAGTTGCCAACTCAGTCACGCTACATATCAGTGCGGTCCACACTGGCATGCGCAATAAAGTGTAAAAATGCACAGACTCTGAAGATTTCTAGTACGGCTGCGGTAAGATTTGTTCGGTCCGCACCAGGATAAGCTGAAGGTGATTTGTCTTTGAAGCCTACCACACGGCTATGGTCATGCTTGCGCGGTCCGCGATGGTCTCCCGCGGCCGCATCCCTTTTTTGTGCGTCCCACGTGGACTTCTTTCTGCAAAGGCATAGGGTAAGAACCAGCGCGGTCCGCGGTCAGGTCTACGTGGCTGCGCTGGAGGAAGATGGCAGAGATTCAAGAGACTGCCTCCGGTGTTGTACCCGATATTCAGCCAGTCCAACAGCAGGACCCTGTCTCAGCAGCAGAGCAGCAGCAGGGTGGGAACTAGTATGAGGTTCCCGCCCATACAGAGGATCAGGGGACCACTGAGGATCCCATGCAGACGGACCAGGCCTAGGGAGACCTCTATATCCTTTATTCTGATATATTTTTGCTTATTTTGGTAGTTGGCATTGGGGACAATGCCAACTCTTATTCGTGGGGGTGCGCATTTATCTATTTGGATGATTGTGTATATTAGATAATCCTCTTATGTTTTTGATTTGATTTTCTAGTTGGTCTGTACATAACTTTACATTTTAACAACTTTTCTCGTACTTTTTATTATCTCTTGGTCTGTATATAAAGTTACTTTATGTATATATTCATCCCCTGTTGTATATTCTACTCCCCCATTGTACATATTCATTCTATTTTTCTATTTTCGCAAAAAAAATTCTTTTTTAGCTTCGTAGATAGGCTCGTAGCCTTTTGTTTTATTTTCGGCATTTTTAATAAGCCCTTGGTTTTTTTAATGCCACGATTCTTTCCAAGGTTAGAGTGTTGTGCGAACCGGGTGGCTCTTCCCAATGATAGATAGTGTGACAACCTTCTTAAGGGTTTGAGTCCATTTTTGATTATTTTTTTCTTTTGATTTTGATACTTCGTAGTTAAGGGTACCTCAGGCAAAACTTCACTTGGGCCTAACACATTTGCCTTTGATCCCATGGTCAAAGACATAACGTTGTGTTTAGGGAATGGTGAAAGTCGTGGCCTTGAGACTCTTGTGTTGACCAAACAATTATCATGTGGTCTTTTTGGACCATTGTGCGCTTGAATCATAACTAAGGTCATTGTGAGCCCTCGACTCTATATCTTTAGCAATCCCCTAGCATGTGTGGTGAGGAATCAAATTTTGAGTCCAAGTCCCGAGCCAATGGTCTAGAACTTGCCCTGAATATTTGTTGAGGCAAAATCCTAGGTGAAATTTGAATTGAGAAGTGATTATAGGCTCTCCTTGATCCAAATGCTAAGTTGAACAATTCCATGACTTACCAATGAAATGATCCCTAGTTAACCCTTTTGAGCCTTGAAACCTTTTCCTTTCAAGAACCAAAGCTGCAAGCCTATACTCGTTCTTAATGATACTTTCTCTTGGCACCCAGATCTTCCCTTAAGTAAATGGAAAATGTCTAAGTTTGGGGGGAGAGACAAGAAAGGCAATATGGTAAAAGGTACAAAAGCAAAAGAAAAGGAAGGCAATGAAAAAGAGAGAAAAGAAAAGACAAAAAGAAAGACCAATGTGAATAAGAACAAAAGGGGATTCAAGGAAAAAAATGGTGAAAAAGGTGTGGAAAAAAGTAGACAAAGGAAAAATATTTTGAATTGCATAAGAATGAGTGACAATGTGTCTCTCTAACCCCTTGAAAAGAAGTGAATACTCCAATGAGTCAAGAAAGTGTGCCAAAATGAATCAAAAGAAGTGCTTAAGGGAAGATTGAACCCATTTGAACAAAAACATAACCTACCCTTACCTAAAAGCCTTCACAATTACTCCACAAAAGCCCTATATGATCTTGAGTTGAAGGGAACCTACATTAGTGGATACTTACATAAGGGGCAAGCATATGGTACTTAGAGTCGGACTTGTAACCTTCTTCTTGAGAGAGATGAGTGAAAGTCCATCAACCTCGGTTTGTGTGTCAATAATCTAAAAGGTGAGATTCGCTTAGGGAGAATTGAGGATGTGTGAGTTTGGGTTCCACAATGACCAAAGTAATTGAGAGAAGTTCCTTGATGAAATGTGTCAACTCTTGATGCTTTTGTGTCACACTTGATCCACAGTTTCAAAGTTTAAATGTGTTAATGATGCATTCGCCTTGAGGGCAATTGTTAGTCCCAATTGATTATTGTTGAGGTTACTTTAGGATAGCTGGAATTACTTGGATGTTTCCTTTGAAGGGTGGGTCTTATTTTGTTTGTTTGAGGAGAAGCAAAGGTTTAAGTTTGAGGGAGTTGATAAGTAGGATTTTAACGTGTTTCATGCCCCTGCTTCCCTATGATTTGAGTATAATTTTCTACAAAATAGTCCCAAAATGCTTACAGGTTGTGCTTGATTGCAGGTTTGAGAGACAAAGTGATGAAATGTCAAAAATCGGCTCAAAACAGAGTGAAACTTGCTCAAGTATCAAAGACCAATGAAGTGGTGGAAAAATGAGCTAGTGCGGACCGCACAATTGTGCATGTGGTCGCACTAGGGGTTTTAGAGAGGATCATAATCAGGCTTGTAACCATGCGGCCACGGTTGGAAATATGCGGCCCGCGTCCAGCTTACGCGGTCGCGCCAAAGTGTCATGCTGTCCGCGCCAAGAGGTTTAGAGAAGATAGAGTTTTAGGCAAAGCTCAGCTATACGGCCGCAGTCATCTTCATGCGGTCCGCACCAATTTTCCTCGCGGTCGCGCCACATCTTTATGCGTCCGTGCCAGTCACTTCAGAGGATTGAAATGGAAGTCAGATAGCCAGTGCGGCCATGGTCATAATTGTGCGGCCCGCACTGACTCCGCAGGGGCAATTTTGTCCAATTTTTCTAACCCTTTATAAATAGAATATTTTACCATTTTTAGGTTAAGTTGTATTTACAGAACAGAGCTGCGGTCGTGAGGACGAAAGTTTTAGCCTATTTTGGCATTTTAGCATTAATTTCTCCATAGATTCTTGTAGTTTTCCTTTAGTTATTAATTAATATGGTTATTTCTTCTTCTATTTCTTCTTCAATTATGTCTAACTAAACCCATTAGCTAGGGTTGTGGCTCAACCCTAGTATGGGTAATTGATGTGTGTTGCTTTCTAATGATAGATTGATATTGGTTATTTGCTATTTGGGTTAATTTTATGCTTTAATTAAGGATTGGTGGTGGCAAACATTGATTCTAGCTTAGTGGGTTTTGACTCTTCTTGAGAAAGAGAGTCTATGACCCTAAAATCGACCCAACAAGGAATTGGATTGGACTCATGAGAAATGGTAATCCCAATTAACGGGTTAAATCTCGAGAGAGTAATCACCCTACTTGAACCCTAGTTGCTTGGTCTAATTGGCCTACCCAATTGGTCTTCAGAGAGTCAATTGGGCAAAATCGCTCTCTCTACCGAGAGGTGTGAGAGTGGGTAGAATTGTGCAATGGTTATAACATAAATCCCAAATATGTCAATCTACTCTTAGCAGTTTCTACCAGTTAGTTAACCACATAGGTGATGCCACGACCCTAGTGCCTTTCTCCATATTAGTTACAACCTAGAAATATTTCCTTAGCATAATTTAGCTTTAATCCTTAGATTACAATAGTTGTTTTAAATATAAAAAAACCCCAAAAAAGTTAGAGTGCAATTAGAAGTACAAACGCAATTCTAGGCTAAACAGACAATACAACTCAACTTCAAGCTCCCTGTGGAAATTCGATCCTGAACCACTATTCGGGTAAAAGCTGTAGCGACCCGCTCGCCCTACATTCGTGTAGCATTGAGTTGGCAGCGATCAGCCACTACCGCCAACCCATAATAAAGGTCATGCTGATCCAACGCATAAGAGCCTAAGAGTCAGTCAATAAATTCAAATTGAAACATGACTCGGAGGCTATGCCCCAAGTGATCAACTTTCGGCAATTACAAACCACTTAACAGTGGCAAAAACCTACGGGTTTAAATTTAAGGTTTCGGATCAATCGTCAAACAAGAATCACAATCTATTCTTAAGAAAGCAAAGGAAAAGCACAAAACAATGAAAAATGAAGAATATTTACCTATATATTGAAAGGTTCACAGAGGTACATTCACAAGGACTATGCATGAAGCCCTTACAAGGGCGAAAAAGCAAATAAAACCCTAATCTACCATTGGGGCTAAGCCCTTGACGACTCCATCAGAAATTGTGCTTTCAATAGCACCGGATATAACCCTAGGGTTTTTTATGGCATCTCCCCCTTTGGGGATCTCACCTCCATCTCCACCATCTCCTGAGTCATTGCTCGAGTCACCCTCAGAAGAAAGCTGGGCGCGACCTCCTCTTCTACGATCTTCACCCTCTCGAACTCGGCGAACAAATCGATATCCCCCGTATATATATCCTCGAGGGCCCGTCTTCGAGATTCTAAATCGGCATGCTTCACAGCTCAGGTCAATCGCAGCTCGGCCTCCTCGAACACTTTCCTGGCCTGCGCATTTTTGGTAACAACATCATCCTTGTACGAGGAAACGAGCTCCTCGTCTTTAGCACTAACCTTGGATAACGCAACAAATAACTCGGTATAAAGATCCATGTACTCGTTACTCTCCGTCCTTGCTCATCGAGTTGATGCCCGATTGAGGCCACCTGCCCCTGGAAGATATCCCTCTTGGAGACTGTCTCACTCACGTGCCATTTAAGTTCGAGAATCTCAGAGTCCCTGGCACGGAGTTCCTCCTTCATTAGTACATCTTTCTTCTCAACCTGCAGAGATCGACCTAAATGTGTTAAAGCACTAAAGCCGAGTAGACATGTGGACAAAAAACAAGCAAAAAACTATTTAACCTACTCAGTGAGATGAATCCTGTCTCGAGACACCACCTCCAAATAATCCCAAAGGCCATAGAGTTCCTCCTCCCTCCTAGTAAGAAGAGCCCTGAGCTCTTCAGCCTCCAAGGTAAGCTTCTTGTGCTCACCCTCATAACGAGTCAGCTCGGTTTGAAACCTGGTGAAGGTCTGATAGTAAAGCCCTTTGGCCTGAAACCATGAAGGAAACGGGGTTAGCAAGACAAAAATCAGGGCACCAAGCAGAAGTTCACGAAAAGATTACCTGCTCACAAAGCCTATCGATCTCATTAAAAATAAATGGTACGTCAAGCTCAGGATTTTCCTCGGGCACAATAAAAAGCTTTTCGAGCACATTCTTATCTCTGTCGGGCTCCCTCGCATCGAAAGACCCTTTAATTTGGGCATCATGCATCTCCCTTGAAAGAAAAGCCGATTCCGAAGGAGAATCGCTCACTTTAATGATTATGGCTGAACCAATTGGGGTCGTCTCTTATTTCGGGAAAGCCTCAGAACCAAGCTCCATTAGACCGCCTAATGAATACGCCTCAGCTCGAGGAGAATTTTTATCAACAAAAAACTCAGGGATATCACCCGATGCACCCTCAGAGACCTCTTCAATCCGAGGAAGGATAACAATAAAATCAAGTTTTGATCTAGAAGCCATCGACTCCATAGTATGTGGGACAGTCAGGCTTTCTCCCTCCCACGAGTGTTTCCGAAGAGTCAATTTTCTTCTTGCTTTCATCTAAGGGACTCCCCAAAATTTCTGGAACTAAGGCTGTCGAGTCAGCCTTAGGTTCTTCCACTTTGGCTTTCTTGGGTTTCGAAAAACGAGCCGACGACCCCCTCTGCCTTTTCCTCTCTTCGTCAGGTTTCGGGATATCCGCTTCACCAAGCAGTGCTTCCCTTATCAAGGGAACCTCTCACATACCTGTACAAATGCAAAATAGAAGCGTAAGGAATGAGGACGCTATCGGTAATAGCTTTTTTGTGGGATACAATTACAGCAGAGTTAGAGGTTCACCATTGTCCTTGGCTTTCCATCGAGCCTGAGATAGATCTCTCCATGAATGATCGGCGTATGGACAAATCGAATCTAACTGGTTAACCCAGCCCGAGAAGTCCTTGATTGCGCTAGGATACACTACGACGGCTACATCACCGGAGGAAGTAAGTTCGCAGGTAAATGTATTTGGAAAGATACAAGGGAACATTTAGTCAATATTATCTACTTACGTTTCATGTTCCGTCTTTCAGGGAACATCACCTTCTCCACTAGAATCAGGTCCAAAGTCCTAACTCGAAAAAAATGGCTTATCCACCCTCCGTTCCTAACCTCGTCAATACAAGCAAAAAGAGCCCTCGAGGCCCAACAGGGGAGCTTAATCAAGCCCCTGTGGAAGAGCCGAGGACTATACATTTTGACCAGGTGGTCAAGGGTAAAGGGCATTCCCTTAATCAAGTTCACATAATATCTGGTCATGTAAACAATGCGCCAGAACGAAGGATGAATTTGACCAAGAGTTACTTGATATTGTGCGCAGAAGTCAGAGATCACGGGGTCTCTTGAAGGTGAGGATGGTTCCACCGGGACAAGGGTGAATGGATAAGTATACACACTGAGAAAGTCGTCCTTGTATGTCGTTATATCCTCCCCCGAGAAGTAATATCCACAAGCACCGCGTCCTCCAGTGGCAGTCAGCTTGCACCCTTTCGACGTCTGCTATTAAACTAATATATTAGGGCATATGCTCGCATCGTCCCGATTTTGAAGAAGGTTTTTTGGTCTTGAAGTCGGAAGTCATTTCGAAGGATCCTGGAACGCATTCCCCGACGTGAGGAGGCATTGTTGCCTTACTCTTAGACGAGCACGAGGAAGAAGAAGGCGCACCTTCCTGAGGAACAGGGATGGAAGTTTCCAACATTATTGTTAGAAGGTCTCAAAGGGGAAAAGAAATTTGCACCTCAAGGAGGAGCGCAAGAGAGAGGTAAGAAAAACTATTTTCAGGGATTGATGGTGTAGTGGAAAATAAGGAGCGAGAGAAGAAGTATTTATAGAGGTCTAACGCACACAATTGAAACGGACCAGAGGGCAGCCAATCGATGTAATTAATTCAAAGGCTTTTAAGGCCTGAATGGGCGTGACCTTTGGACACCTCACTTTTTCATGTCGAATCGCTTTATGGGGCGTGACCACCATCGTTGTAAAGGAACCAAAGGGGTAAGAGTTCGAGATCGTTTCTTATCGTTTCATTCTAAGAAATGTAGGGACTATCTGTATACGGTAAAAATCAAAAGATCTAATTTTTTAATCGTTGAGGCACCTCGTGAAGATCGCCCCAGAGGGCTCGAAGTTCAGCTCGGGATTCGACCTCGAGGGTCCTCAATGATCGACCTCGAGGCAGTGTAAATCAACGGCTATGGTGGACTGATGGGAGGTTCCCAAGGAAAGTTGACCAAGTCTATTAGGCTAGTTCAAGCCCGTACCATGGCATTAAATAACTGTACCGACCCTATATCTTTGTAATAAATGTATTTTGTACTATATTGGGATTACCTCTCATATATAAAGGGGATCCTTTTCATTTTGTAAGATACATACAAGATACAACACATAACACACAATATTGAATACAAGAACATTCTCTGCTCTCTAACTTAAACACATTCTCCCTTAATCCTATTATTTACATTTATTGCTTACATTTATTGTGTTATATTAATTGTTCTTCATTTATTGCTCATTATTGATCATAAAGAGCCGTTATCAAAGCTCTCCAAGTTGTTAGTCCTTTGCCGGCTATCTGTAACATAGTATCGAGCTCGACCTCGGGGCCTTGTATAAACAGGCTCGAGGCCCCGATTCTCAGCCTCTCGGTTTGCTTAAACGTACCGTTTTTGATTTCTTATCTTATTTTCTAATCTCACACTTAGCATCTATTGCCTAAACAACTAACATAAAAATAGATCACGTATTTTTAGAACCAAAAAATTAAATCTAATTGTAATTATTATTTTCAAGGTAAATATTTGGATTAGCTTGAATTAGCTTGGTTTATAGCATCTTGAATTGACTTCATTTGGCTGAGTATTAAAAAAATAGGGAAGGTGCAAAGTTATGGATAGAAACGAAAAAGGCAACTATATCAGCCACGTGCAGTAGTTTTACAACATTAAAAACAACAAAAATAAGGTAGGATAACTTTTAAGAAGTAAACAATAAAATAAATAATAAATTTAACTTTAAAAAATAAGATCAGAACCTAAAAGTAATTAATTAATAAGTTTACATTTTATTGAAAACTTTTGTAAGGACTACAAAAGTCCTTGGTTCTCCCTTATTATATATAGTAAAAATATGTTAACGCCAAATTTCGTGACAACCAATAGAAAGTGTGCTTTAAATATCAAAAAATTAATTATACCCCAATAAAAAAATTTTATCCCCGGAAGAAGTAAGGTTACAAGTTTTATCTTCTTTACAGTTTGTTTGGATGGATGTTACATATCGTTTCATAATGTATCGTATTGTATTGTATTGTATTGTATTGTATTGTATTTTATCGTTTGATGAATATAATGTTTGGATAGATTGTATCGTTTGCCATTGTTTCACGATATCATGCACCAGTAATATGAAGAATAAATTTGTAATATTATAAAGAAAAATTATGATAGGGGGTAAACTTATTATATAAAAAGGTAGGGTAAATGATAAAATAAGATAATTTAATAATAGTGAAGGGTGAGATGAGAGAAAAAGACAAGATAACGATGCAACCATACTAAATCGGTCGTTACATAAAGTGGTACATTTCGTCGTTACGTAACTACAGAATTAACAATATAATACAATAAAATTTAAATAATAACCAAACAAATATCGTATTTAACATAACAATACGATACGATACGATACAATACGTAACACCATCCAAACAAAGTGTTAGTTATGGCTAATGTAATTGGGTGTTGTCGACTAGTTACTTTGCCGTCCCAAGCCGGCACAAGCGGTTCGAGTTCAGCGGCAAAAGGAAAGAGAAAAGGGAAAGAGAAAGAGAAAGGATGTGTCCAGATGCCACATCCCTAAAAATCGAGGCGCTATAAAACACCTTAATTATAGAATGCCAATTTCAAACAGTTGTGTCAATTCTCCTTTTGGGGATAAGGCTTGTGCTTCCGTGTTCATGGAGATGGAGCAGAAGCTCTCTTCAGTAGCGAAAAGGCTAACATCGTCACCCATACAGCAACTCTCATATCTCGCCGAAAGATGTAATGCCATCAACCTTGCTGAAGGTTTCCCTGATTTCCCTGCTCCTTCCTACCTCAAAGACGCTGCCATTTCCGCTATCCGCTCTGACTTCAATCAGTACAGGTTTATTCCTTTATTTCTTTTCCTTTCTATTCTATCCCCTACTAACTAATTAATAAGTATAACTCCTAGTATCTCCCTTTTACACTTCTCCTTTATCCTATGTTCGTTTACATTTCATTTCTACGCAGAGGGAATAAAGTGGTACTACGTGTTAATTCACTGTATTGCAGGCATGTTCAGGGAATATGTGATTATGTGGCTAATCAACTCAAACAAATGCATGGTCTAGATGTCGATCCTCTGACTGATATTGTCGTATGTTGTGGCCAATCTGAGGCTTTTGCTGCTGCAATGTTTGCAAGTATGATTTTTCTTTACAAAAGTCAATAATTAACTCATGCAATTCCGGTCTTATGAGAAATATATGCAGAGATCATGTTTCTGTTTTCTTTGTTCAGTAATTAATCAGGGTGATGAAGTCATCTTATTCGATCCCTCCTATGAAACATATGAAACATGCATTAGGTTGGCTGGTGGAGTCCCAGTAAGCCTTTCATAACTATGCTTTTATACTTAAGGACTAGTCATACCATGAGGTTTTGTCACATCTAGATTGATAAGTTCTATTTCTCCGACAGGTGTATGTAGCCCTTGATCCCCCTCATTGGAGTCTGGATCCAGATAAACTCGCAAAGTCATTTACCGGCAGGACAAAAGCTATAGTCCTCAACAGGTAAAACAGAAAAGTTTTCAATTCAACATGAGACAATTCTTGAATGGATTGACATACATAGTGGAGTATGCTACCAAGTTAAGCGGAACTCCGTAAACTTCTGCAACTAATTCTTGTGGACTTGTGCCCTTTTTTCTACATTCTGGCCAAGTCCAGAAAATTGTTAGTCCTCCAGTCTTAAGCTTTGAGACCAATGTAGAGAAAGCCTTTAGAGATTAAATGTCCACGCGAAAGCTAATGACTTCATTGACTTAAGTATTACACATTGGTTTTGGTTAAAAAGAATGCTTTCTTTTACTGTTATAAGTGTCACCTCAGAATGTATACTTTGATCTATGATGTGAAATTATTCTGTTGCTGCAATCAGTCGTTACATAAGATTAATCGGAGAGAGAGCAATGCAGATAACTAAATATACAAACGGAGCTATAGACACCAATGGGACAGTTTTGTTGCAATGCACCCCAGGTTGACACACTTGATCGTTCAGATATCACTGTATTGTTGTGCAAAAGATGTTTAGATTTTCATTAACTGATGTTCTGTTGCAGGAAACATAAGCTTTTTCTTCTTTTAGTCAAACCAATAATTAAGAAGGTTCAGTTTGTACCTGCACATATAGTGTACAACATGCTATATGAAGAATGTTTTAAACTGATAATCAATTTTAGCATTGGAATTGAATATTCTGATACAAAGTGGTGCAGCCCTCACAATCCAACTGGAAAGGTTTTCTCTAAAGATGAGCTTGAGATTATTGCTGGAGCTTGCCGAACCTTGGATATTCTAGCTGTAACAGACGAGGTTTAATTTGCTGCACTTTATCACATCTTCTTGAGCTTTTCAAATAGAGAAAAAAAAAAGCAACGACATATATATATTCAGTCCCTTGTTCAAGCTAATCAGTAGAATGCATTCTATATTTACTACTTCCTCGTGTAAAAAAATAGATGCAATTTGCAGTGCTAACTCTTTAAAACCTAAAAAACTTTTGGTGAAGTATCTATAGAAGCTTTCAGAACTTCATGATCATGCATGGAGAAAAATAGGAGCTAAGATGTTCCTGAACAATGTTTTTTCTCCCCACCCTTTTTGCCTTAATAGGCGTGTTTCTTCAACCTTGCTTTTGCTTTGCTTTTAGGTAGGCATGCTATTCCTTGACTGATGCCCTTTGCGTGTAAGATAATATTGTGGAGTATTTATACATTAAAAGTATACCTGGATCTGGAACCAGACATATCCAACTTGGAACTTCACTTTATATTTCTCTGTAGGTATATGAGCATATAACCTTCGACGGGGAGAGACATACATCAATTGCCACATTTCCAGGAATGCAGAAGCGGACCATCATCACATCTTCCTTGTCAAAAAGTTTTAGTGTGACTGGTAAACATTTGATATCTTGCTTCCAGTGCCAGCATGTTTAAGTCGTTTCTACCTCTCCGAAGTAGGTTGATATATTAAATTCTCATTTAACTTCATGCTTTCTCAGGTTGGAGGATTGGCTGGGCAATTGGCCCAGCTTGCTTCACCTCTGCAATAAGGAACATCCATGTTAAAATTACAGATTCTGCTCCAGCACCTTTCCAGGAAGCTGCCTTGACAGCTTTGCGAAGTTCCCCTGAATACTTCGATGCATTGAGACAAGTAAATTTCCTCGCAATTAGTAGATCTACTGGTATCTTTTTCGACTTATCAGTTAATCTATTTTCACATCTTTGGTGCTCAGGACTATGAATCAAAAAGAGATTACTTGACTCAGGTGCTTACAAAAATTGGTTTCCAGGTGCCCTTCATGCCTAAGGGTTCCTTTTTCCTATTCGTGGAGCTTCCTGGGACATGCACTCTTTCTGATGTAAATACTCGCCAAACATCTTTCTTCAATTATCATCTCAAGCACGAATACCTATTTTCCGTCATATAAATTCTTACATTAGGACTGTCCTATTTAATTGGTGTCAAAAGCTT
>MU702011.1:126323-137787 GCA_026770625.1 Nicotiana glauca | reverse complement strand
TCCACATTCATTACCAGCTGCATTCGAGGGAAAGAGTTTGGGGGCTTATCATATGGCCAAAGGATGGGAGGAGCAGCTTGGCACTGCTAAGTCCTACTTGGATAAGGCAGCTAAGAAGATGAAGAAGTTTGCGGACTGTAAACGGCGTCCCACGGACTATAAAGTTGGGGACATGGTCATGGTGA
Organism: Nicotiana glauca; assembly: GCA_026770625.1. Classification (NCBI taxonomy): domain Eukaryota; kingdom Viridiplantae; phylum Streptophyta; class Magnoliopsida; order Solanales; family Solanaceae; genus Nicotiana; species Nicotiana glauca. Next base: position 137,602 of record MU702011.1, on the reverse strand, counting down.
AGTTTAATCCAAGACAATTCAAGGCACTACGGGGTATGCATCAGAATTTGATTCGCAAGTATGAGGGGCCATTTAAAATTGTCGCCAAGGTAGGCAAGATCTCATACAAGCTTGATATGCCATCGTATCTTAAGATCTACTCTGTCTTCCATGCCAGCATGCTTAAGCCATATCATGAAGATAAGGATGATCTGAGTAGGGGACAATCAAGTCGAGCACCAATGACTATCACTGCCTCGTATGATCGGGAGATTGCGGCTATCATAGATTACCAGGCCAGGCGAAAACAAGGACAAAAAGCCACAGCTATGTTCCTTGTCCATTGGAAAGGGCAATCACCGGAGGAGGCCACTTGAGAACGATATGAGGACTTGTGGCAATTCAAAGATAAGATCCGAGAGTTTATGCAGCAGCATTGCGCCGCGGTCGTCGCAATATTAGGTGGGGGAGAGTGTGATGACCCGCCACGTCATCATGCCACATAGGCACCATTTGGCATATATTAATGCCATGTGGAAGCTTACATAAGAAGAAGGCTAGCATTTGTGAGAAGATTCTAGAGAAGTATGGACATTTCCTTAGGAAGAACCTAGATCTTTATGAATTTGCTAGGAAAGTCCTTGGAATCTTCTAGGCTTGTAGAGAATTCTAGAGAAAGCCCTTATCTTGTAAATATCAAGGACTTGTGTAATAATTAATATTTACACACTAGCCTCTAGGAGACTAGTATATAAAGGGATCCATTCATTTGTAATTGATCAAGCAAAACAATTCAAGTTCTCTCCAATACAAAGCTTCAATTAACAATTTTCTTGTGTTCTTTCTTCCATTCTCTTAGCGATCTTGAGTGTAGTAAGGCTGACTTGGCATAGCAAGAACGTGAGCAAGTTGCGCAAGATCGTGAGCGAGTTGTCAAGTGCCGCACGTGTACTTAGTTAATAACTAAGGACGTGACATATGAGTACAATAAATACTCTCCTAAACACCCTCCTCAAGTTGGAGTATGTGCAATCCTCAACTTCCGGAGAACAGAATGATGGGGGATTGGGTAGAAACTGAGAATGATAAAAATGGTCCCTTACGTAATCTAAAATGATCTCTTAAATATAATCTTGAGTAATTTTGATTCTCTAAATTTGCCAAAAGTGATCACCTTTGATTTTCGTTAAACATGTAACAAACTTTGCTAATTAAATTTAACGAGAATGGTAAACAAATAATTTGATAAAAACTACTAGGAAAGTCTCGTCAAATTCCAAAAATCACAACATAAAAAGCTACTCTAAGACACAATATATGTTTAAAAATTACTAGCAAAAACTACACACCGATAAACTATACTAGACGACAATGAATCTCACTACTTTTTTTTCACGGTTCATGTTAAGTCTAACAAAAACCACTATAATTTATAGAGCCTAGTAACTATAATTTGCTCAATTATTATCCGTAGTTACTATTTAATTGCTACTAATTTGTATCACTTGTATTCAAATGCGCCAAGGCGAAATACAAAAAAATAAAACATTCTTGTTGAGAGTCAAAGTCACTTCGGACGCTCTAACCAATTGAGCTAATCAAAATAATTAATTTTTTACTTTATGAAAATATAATTATAAATAATAAATTTGTTGAAAGTATAGCTATCAATATAATATAATATAATATAATATAAATATTTATTGTGTCGCGTAATTTGCTTAATTTTGATCGTTAAAAGAATGGTCTGGAGAAAACCCTGATGGCGCAAATATTCGGAAACGGAATATAGCAAAAGTAAAGTACATTTGTATAGTTTACTGATTAGAGAAAGTATAAACGTTGGGAGTTGCAGTAGCAGGGAAAATTAGTCCACGGTGGATATAGTCAACGCTAAATAAATTCTAACTCTGCCGGGATGTCTTCGCAGCCGCTTACGGTGGTCACAGATTCCGGCGAACGAGCTCCGCTTCTTCTTTCCGATTCTTCGCCTGAATTAATATTGTCGCACTCGCAGTCGCACGCCACAGATGGAGAAATAGTCTCCGAGCCGGCCGGATCAAAACCTACTCCCAAACAACGTTTGCTTTCTCTCGATGTCTTTAGAGGCCTTACCGTCGCTGTATGATTATTTTTTGTTGCTTTTCGAACTGACTGTATCTCCGCCTTTGCTAGAACTTAATTGTATTTGACTAGTTTTGCATGCTTTTGCAGTTTAACTTCTCTATGAACATGAAAGAAACACTTTGATCACAGCTTTTCCTGCAAAGCCCCTATATCAAAATTTGTTATTTTTCTTCTGTGATTTCGCCTTCTGAATTGGGCTTAATTGCGCAAACCAGCAACTTACAATCCTAATGGAATGTTGATATGAAATTCTAAGCTACTCTTTTTTTGTAGCTGAAAATATCTTCTCTGTGCTCTTTTGTCTTCACTGATGCTGTTTATTTCCTAAGTCAGCAAGTAATACTAATGCAAAATGCAACCTTCTCTAGTGCTAAAATGCAATTTTGCAGTTATCTTCCAGTAGGGTTAATGGAGCAATGAAACAACGGAATTGAAAATTTTGAATAAGTCTGTTTCTGATTCTAGGATTTATTATAAACTTGTCCTTTCTTTTGGTCTTTTCTGTTAAATTATGTGTGTCTTCTGCGATTTCATGTGGTCTATTCTCTTTGTTATTTGACTTACTTTAGTCTCCTTTCTTCTTCACCTTAGTTTTCTTTTATGTGGTTTATTTGACAGTTGATGATTTTGGTTGATGATGTTGGAAAGGCTTTCCCATCCATAAACCACTCCCCGTGGTTTGGAGTGACCCTTGCCGACTTTGTGATGCCCTTTTTCCTCTTTATTGTTGGCGTTTCTGCAAGTCTAGTATTCAAGGTACCACTCGTCATGCTTTTTTGTTAGGTAATCCGTAATCCAATTTTTTTGATTCCAACAGTGATGAGAATCCATTGTTGATGCAGAAAGTTTCCAGCAAACCACAAGCTACAAAGAAAGTCTTACTGAGGACAGTTAAGCTCTTTATTTTGGGAGTGTTCCTTCAAGGTATGCGATTTGCTGAGCACCTCACAACGAGAGAGGAGTGATTAAGTGTAATTTGTGAAATGCGTTGTGTACGTAGGAAAGAAATGACTATGTTCAACTGACGCTCTGCCGTCATTTCCTCATCAAAAAATAAAAAGTAAAACAATGCACCCAAGAGTGTGACCTAGAGTTCAATGAAGTGGGTGAAATTCTTGGAGCCTAGGGTTCAGATTCCAGGAAAGACAAAAAAAGCTAGGTGATTTATTCCCATTTGCGTAATCCTTGGTGCGCCAGAGCTGCTTGGTACCTGTGCTGGTGGGAGGCAGCAGGTACTCGGTGGAATTGTCTAGGTGAGTGCAAGATAGCCGGGACACCACCATTATTAAAGTAAAATCCTGTTCATTATAAGCTCTTCCTACTTACCATGTTGAAAAAAATATAGAAATCTTGTTGTCTCAACTATACTTGCAAAAGAGCCGAGCTTGCTCAGAATTTAGGATCAACTTATAAACAACAACCTATAATTTGACTCATTACAATTTGTTGTTATGTTGTTTGCTTAATCAGACCCTCTGTTTACAAATCGAGGTCTAACGCGGGCTAGCTAAACGCAAAGCTTGATTTCTTTAAAAGCCCACCAATTGGAAATGAACTCTTTCTCTTAGCACAAAACATAGTACATATGAAACTTCAAGGTCTAAATAATCAAAGCCTCATTTATTTGACATAAAAGTGAGGATAAAAGATAATCAAACGAGTTTTTAGATGTGAGGTTGAAGTCATTATTGTCTAAAACCAAGCTTCCGTTGTGGTGGTGGGTGCACGCTGTACGACAATCAACCATGGTGGCCTTATTCAAACTAGGATCATCTATTTGGATGGTATTAGGAAGTTTTATAGCTATACTTTCAATAGCCATGGATTCTTTTGTTTCCGGAGTCCACATACTATTGATTATCAAGGCCATATATTACTGATTATCAGAGAGTTTGTAAATGGAACCTTTTGCTGACTTCGTCAAAATTAAAGTTCTGACTTACTGTTTTGACAAAATATAAGGAGGAAATGTGCAGTGAGGTAACACCTGGAGGAAAAACGGCTCAATTGCTTCTCTCCTACATGAACTGAAAATTTTCCATCACGAGCGTTTGTTGTTATTAGCTAATTAGATATTATGGAAAATTTAAAAGCCTTCCTTTTGTAAAATCTTCCCTCAACTGCATTTATACTCATATATGTTACAAGTCATTGAATCCATGATTACTCATTCTTAGGTGGGTATTTCCATGGGCGCGACAACCTGAGTTATGGAGTTGATATTGCCAGAATTAGATGGATGGGAGTGTTACAGGTATTTTATCTGACAATGGCTTGTGTTCCTTAATTGATTTTTTTCTTTACTCGTATAATCCCAGGTTGTCTTCTATGCCCTTAGGTAGATTAAAACCTTTATTGTTATCTGTATTTCAAGTTCCTTTATATCCGAGCATTATCTATGTGCTTTTCTACTGTAGAGGATTTCTATTGGTTATCTATTTGCTTCAATTATGGAAATTTGGCTCGCCAATGATTATCCTGTTGATTCAGCAAAGGCATTCGTCAGGAGATACTTCTTTCAAGCGTAAGTATACCTCTTGAGATAATGGATCATGTGCTACTTGGTTCGTTCATGGTTTATTTTAATATTTTTGTTGGTGATGCACATGGTTGAATTGTTTGTTTTTAATAATCAGTGTCTTCCTTGGTCGAGAATATCACACGTGTCTGTTCAAGATTTTTGTAGTGCTCAAAATTTTGTAGTAGCAGCAGAATATTTATCCATACGCTTGTGGATGAACTAGTACTCCTGAGAATCTGTAAATGATATCACTTGTTCCTGCGGGAAAAGATCTATGATACTCCAAGGACTTCATGAAGTGCACAACAACATTATAGTGATTCAAATGGCTATCCATCAGTTATAGGGAAATACCGCTGGTTGGCATTTGTTCCTTCCTATGTTCATTTTAGCAATGTTGTCAAAGGCTCATTTAAGGCGCGCTTAAGCCCTAAAGCTCAAAAAAGCTCAGGGAATGCGTTTCGCCTCACTTAAGTTGCGCTTCAGTATAGGTAGGGCACCAAGACATGCCCCTTGTTGCGGTTCTATCTTGAATGGAGCAATGCTAGACTACAAATATAATCAGCAAATAAGTGTATTAGTTGTTAAGGAAAACAATATAAATGAATTTGTTACTTTTCTTTTAAATTACATATATATTTTTATTTTTTTCTTGCATTGCGCCTTTTTTAACTAATGCTCCCACTTAAATTGCGCTTTGAGCTTAAAGCCCCAATTAACCTAGAGCGCTTTTTAGAGCCTTTTGCCTTTGACAACACTGCATTTTAGTTCTTATATAGCAATCCTTTGACCAGATCAGTCAAATCGAAAATCTCCCTTCCTTAATTTTGCCTGTTTAGCTTTTCAGTGGATATGTTTATGTTGCATTTTTTCCTTAGACATACATGGTCCAGTACATGATGACCTTTAGCTTTTTGCTTGTCCAGATATATGGTTCCATGCAATAGTAAGATTTTTCATAGACATAAGGAATAATGAGATCCCAAATCTGATTAATTACACCTTTATGCCAATTAAAAAATTGTAAATTTATGAAGAAGATTAAACTTGCCACAATGTTTTCTATACATGATAATGCCACTTATTTTGAGAAGCTTTTCCTACTTTTTCTGCTAATATACTTCTCAATATGCAGGGTGGCTGGAACCTTAATTGGTTTATCTTACCTGATTTTGCTGTATGGCCTCTACGTTCCAGATTGGTTCTTTGAAATATCGAGTCTTAACATGGAATCACCAGTTTCAGGATATGAATTGGGTACTCAAACTGTAAGAATCTTTCTGAAGTGCTCCAAGATTTTACTTTTCTATGGTTTAATCTTCTGGTGGCTATTGAACGCCATTCTTTTTCTGCACCAGACATCTGTTAAGTTTTGTCACTCTACATGTCTTATGTTAAGTTTCCTAGAAATCTGAATCTTCACTTAGTTATTAATTGGGTTATTTTGGGAGGTCTGTGCCCTTGGTTTAAGAGGGAGGGAGGGAGGGTCACCCACTCTTGTTCTTACTTTAGGTCCTGATATCTATGTTTAACAGGTTGACTGTGGCGTGAGGGGCAGTCTTGATCCTCCTTGCAATGTGGTTGGTCTGATTGATAGGCTTCTTCTTGGTGAAAAACACCTTTATCAACGTCCTGTCTACAGAAGAACCAAGGTTCTTTATGACCTTAATTGTCATGTGCAAACTCTGATTTGGTGGATTTGAACTTTACATCTCTGTTCTCATCATCCGGCTCGTGCTGATAATTTTCTGGCGGCAGGAATGCAGCGTCAACTCTCCTGATTATGGACCCCTACCATCAAATGCACCTGGATGGTGCCTTGCTCCATTTGACCCTGAAGGAATCTTAAGGTAAATATCCTCTTTTCCCTGTGTACACTTCTACAGCAGATTGCTTCCAGCTTAATTTTGTAGCTAGAGCCTAGGTACACAATCGAAACAGCTTTTTTTTGACGTGATTTGCTTTTTTGAGATATTAATTCATAAAGGCTGATTGATAAATCTCTGCACTTTGTTAGATGTGTAAAGTTGCATATTCTTTTGCTGTACCATTTGTTTTACGTATGTTTGGAGGCTCCCTTTTCTTTTTCATGTAAATCAAATTAAATATGAGCCTCATTGTCAGCTAGCAAATTCTGTTCCTTTGCTTTACTTTAATTGCTTCCGGCTCATATCCTTCTCTTTTCTTATTGAAACTATTCAGTTCTTTGATGGCCGCCATTACATGCCTTGTGGGCTTGCATTTCGGCCACATTCTTGTGCATGTTAAAGTAAGAAAGATGATACTCTTTTGAAACATTTGCTAACTATAGAATTGCTTGTTGTATTTTGTTGCATCCTCTCTCTCATGTAAATACATCTTTGCTGTAGGGTCACATGCAGAGGGTAATCTTTTGGTCCGTATTTTCTGTCTTTCTAACAATTGTAGGATATGTGTTGGAGCTTGCAGGTATGCTGTTTAATGGGTGATGTTTGGTTGAATTTTATTTTCAAGACATGTTTGCTTTATAGCTGATGCTTACAGCACATTTTTTTATGTTCCAGGTGTTCCTCTTTCTAAACCTCTTTACACATTGAGCTATATGTTCATCACGGCTGGAGTATCCGGTTTGCTCTTAGTAGTTCTTTATTACCTTGTGAGTCTGACTAGATTTTCCGGTTATCTTCTCTATTTATGAAATTAATCAAACAACAACAACAACAACTACCTAGTGTAGTCCCACAAAGTGGGGTCTGGGGAGGGTAATATGTAGACAGGCCTTACTCCTACCCGAAAGGGCAGAGAGGCTGTTTCCAATCGACCCTCGGCTCAGGGAAGGAAAGGAAAAACAAAAAGAAAAACAAAAGAGCATTATTAACTCTCTAAACATAAGAACCCTAAATAAAATGACATGCAATAATATCAACCAGTAACTACCATAAATAACTACCATAAGGGGGACACACTCCAATGCACAAATCATCTATGGAGAGCCCTACCAAGCCCCATCCAACCCCGGGAAAGGAGTACGAAAAATACTAGAAGCCCCTATCCTACAACCCTGATACTAGACCTCCAGACTTTCCTATCAAGGGCCATGTCCTCGGAGATCCGCATTCTAGCCATGTCCTGTCTAATCACCTCTCCCCAATACCTCTTAGGTCTCCCTCTGCCTCGCCTCACGCCGACCACCGCCAGCCGCTCACAACTCCTCACCGGGGCATCAGGGCTTCTCCTCCGCACATGCCCGAACCACTTGAGCGTCGCTTCTCGCATCTTCTCATCCACTGGGGCCACCCCCACCTTCTCTCGAATAACTTCATTCTTAATCTTATCTAACCTGGTGAGCCTGCACATCCACCTGAGCATCCTCATCTCAGCAACCTTCATTCTCTGAACATGAGAGTTCTTCACCGGCCAGCACTCCGCCCCATACAGCATGGCAGGTCTAACCACAGCTCTATAAAACTTCCCCTTGAGTTTCTGTGGCACTTTCTTGTCACACAAGACTCCTGATGCAAGCCTCCACTTCGACCACCCCGTCCCTATACGGTGGGTGACATCTCCGTCTATCTCTCCGTCCCCCTGAATCACCGACCCAAGATATCTGAAACTGTCCCTCTTGCCGATGACCTGAGATCCAATCTTCACGTCCCTGCCTACTTCGCTCGGCTCGGCGTTAAACTTGCACTCCAGGTATTCTGTCTTAGACCTGCTTATTTATGAAATTAATCCTTTTGTGATATTAACTTTCCGAAAAATGATATGTACCAAAAGTGAGAAATTCTCTTGCATTGTGATATTAATTAAAGATTTACCTTTTAAAAAAAAGAGTTCGATGATATTAACATACTGTTTCAGATGTTCTACATAATGAAAAAGCGCCTGGTAGGTTAATAAATGGAATTAAATTGAAGTTCACAACATGAAAGTACCTTTATTAATACAACAACAATAAACCCAGTGAAAAAAAAAAAAAAAACCCCCGTGAATTCCCACAACTCAGAAGTGGAGTCTAGGGAGGGTAGAGTGTATGCGGACCGTACCCTTACCCTCGGAGGGCAGAGAGGTTGTTTCGGAATAGACCCTCGGCTAAAGAAAAGATGAAAAAGAAGCAGTGGAAACAAGCAGTACCAACAAAAAGATATTAAGAAAACCGAAGCGAGAGATAGCAATCGAACAATAGGTTGTAATAGCAATATAAGAACAAAAAGAAACCATACTAACACTAACACTACCGGTATGGGAAAGAAAATGGAAAACGCTCGATTACCTACTAACCTTCTACCCTGATTCTCGACCTCCATATCCTCCTATCAAGGATCATGTCCTCGGTAAGCTTAAGATGCGTTATTTTCTGCCTAATCACCTCTCCCAGTACTTCATTGGCCTACCTCTTGCTTTCCTCATATCCCTCAAGGTCAACCTTTCACATCTCCTAACTGAGGCATCTTCTCCTCGTCATATGCCCGAACGATCTCAGCCTCACCTCCTGCATGTTATCCTCCACGGGGTCCACTCCCACCTTTTCCCTTTTCCCGATTAACTTCATTCCTAATCTTATCTAACCTGGTATGCCCGCACATCCATCTCAACACTTCAACTCAACTACTTTAATCTTCTGAACATGAGAGTTCTTGATTGGCCAACACTTTGCCCCATACAACATAGTCGGTATAACCACCATTTTATTGAACTTACCTTTAAGTTTTAGTGGTACATTCTTTTCAGATAATTTTAAAAATAACAAAGTTTTAGTGTACATTCTTATCACACAAGACGCCGGATGCGAGTCTCCATTTCATCCAACTTGCTCCAATATGAAGTGTGACATCCTCATCCATCTCCCCATTATTAATGTAAATGTATATTTGGTCATGATGCATTACAATCTTCGCTAAAGCAATGCTTGATCTGCAATCTGCGCTTCCAAATTCAATTAGATGGCTTTCTGGATGATTCCAAGACGGGGTACCAAATAATGAAATTTAGATTGTGCAGAAGACTGTTTTCCTGATAACTCTATTTATCTTTCAAATCATCTAGTGATTGCATTCCTGGCACTGACTTGTTGGTTTTGAAGAGAAACATCTTTATTTTGACGTAGAAACCTTCTACTTTTCATAGAGTATTTGTATTGCAAGTTGGTTGGCTCCGTTACAATGCTTTCTTGTAAACTACTAAATAGGAAAGGTATTCCCTTAATCTTTTATATCATTAGAGGAAAAGGATAATATTGCTGATCTAGGGCATGGAATTTGATTTGCGTTCTCTATATGGTGCAGGTTGATGTCAAATGTTTCAGGAAGCCATTTATATTATTTCAGTGGATGGGAATGAATGCTCTCATCCTCTATGCTTTGGCTGCTTGTGACCTCTTTCCCGCAGCACTACAAGGTTTCTATTGGTATTCACCTGAAAACAACTTGGTAATCATCTTCTTTCCATCAAATGTCCGTTCCTCTAGTAAAATTACTCATCTCCTGAGAAGCTATTTCTGATCATTGTAAAGCTGTGTTCCACGAAACTTCTTTCGGCAAGCAGTGTTTGTGGAAGATCAAGGATCAGCTAGAGCACACCAAAGATATTTCTGTTTTTGTGTCCTAATGGATAAATTAGTAGTATGAATTTGGATGATTCTCAGTAAAATGGTTTTGGACTCCGGTGGAAGGGGGTGGGGTGAGGTGGGGGGTTTCATTTGAAATTGGGACCTCTTGACCAGTTAAACTAGGCTGACTACCTTCAAGCACTCTGCACCTGTCCTCTCTCTCTATCTATTACGGCTTCTCTTCAGCCATCATGTAGCATAGTGATATTTTATGGCGTCATGCACATAATAGCTTTCATACTAGTATATTCTCCTCAAGTTGCTATATGATCAATTTTTTCTTGTTAACAATATTCTATCCATCTTTTGTGTAAGAGACATCATCAAATTAAATAGCATCCCTTTCTAGCAAATCATCTGCTTCCTTTAGGTTTCCAAGTTTGTTTACTGCATACTCTTAGGTGCTTTTAGAGGCGTACAGATAGTATCTATATCAAAATGATGCTTCTCTTTAATTAAATCTAAAGTTCCAAATAAATTGGAATATAGGTTGACATCACAGAAAGGTTCCTTCAAGCAGTATTTCATTCAAAGAAGTGGGGTACTCTGGTATTTGTGATGCTTGAGATACTGTTTTGGGGCTTGGTTGCTGGATTCCTTCATGCAAAAAAGGTTTATGTAAAGTTATGAAGTTGCTGACGGAAATGCTTGTTTGCACTGAGTGCGTGCCGCGCTCTCTTGATCATGCCCAAATGTTTCAAAAGCATGCATTCAGTGAGTTCTTCTGCAGCAAATCCAGAAGATAACTCAGATTCTCATAGCATTGTACTTTACTGTCCTCATGGCATGTATATAGCTGCGGATAATTTATTACTGTAGAATGGTAGGTTATGAACAGTTCCAGCTTTCTCCTCGTGTAGTTATGCCATTACAATGTGCTTCTGGAAGATATGTATTTACTATTTAGTCCTGTCACAAGATGACATCACGTTGTAAATTACAATATTTAGCTCTCTTTGTTCTTCTCTTCTATATCCCTATTCCTAGCTGCTCCTGATATGGAATGAAGTTAAAGCTATAGCATCAATTTGATGATAATATATTCAAGGAACCTATTCATAGAAA
>MU702011.1:101059-122662 GCA_026770625.1 Nicotiana glauca | reverse complement strand
ACTATCGTGAGCTGCTCCTTCCCACCCAGCCCATGCAAATGTAAAACACATATTAAAATCTACGACAGCAAGAATATTTTGAGTCGGATAACCTTTACGTCCAATATATGGTATCTCTTGACCTTGCGGTAATCTTGCTTTAACATGTGTTCCATCAAGTGCTCCAATACAATCCTACATACATTTACAAGTATAAATTTAACTTAAGTTAGTAATACTTATAAAAGTTAAGTTATAACTTTAATAAAAAATAATTATGTAACAATATTTCTTACTCTAAAGAAAGGGAGATATCGACCATTACATGGCTTGTGAGCTCCTGCACCACCATTATAATTTTGATGTGGTCTAATTATATATCTTGCAAGCTCACAAATCGCCTTTAAAACACTATGAAAGTGTCTATGAATTGTTTCTCCCGAATGTTGAAAGATTTCCTGTATCAATCGATTTCCAGCTCCATGTGCACAAGTCATCAAGAACATGCCTAACATCTCGTGTATAGACATTCCACGTGTGGGTTTAAGCCCATACTTTTCAGTTAAGTCATTTGATAGATCAACAAACACCGACTTCCTCAATCGGAAATTTTCATAACAACGAGTCTCGTTTCCTCTTAATATCTCTTGAATAAATGCATTTCCAGAGCGACTAGATATACGACAAGGTTCCTTGCATAGGTATTTTTTGTAATACATCAATATCAATTTACCTGCTATTTGACATAAAGCAGACCATTCCTTCTCATCTTGCTCCCTCTGTATTTCCTCCAATTCTTCTTCATCTTCATCGTCTGACGAATAACTTGGATAAGGATTTATTATGTCACTAGAGTTTGAACTCTCCATTTAACTGAAAATAAAAACATAAGTAAAAAGAACTGGAGGAGTGAAGCTAGTTTACAACATAATCTTTACAACTGAAGCATTTCCAGAACATGAATTAACATAAGCTTTACAAATTCATAAGCTTATCATTTAACATAAGCTACTAAGTGAAGCATTTAACATATGCTACTAACTGAAGCATTTAACATAAGCATTACAACTGAAGCATTTCTAATTAAAAGCTTATCATTTAACATAAGCTACTAACTAAAACATTTGACATAAGATTTACGCTAACTAAAAGCTTTACTAAAAGCTTTACAAATCCATAAGCTTTGCAACTGAATCTAGTTAAAAGCTTAACAAACAAAATCTTTAATTTAATAAAAGTTTAGTCATACAATCACAACATCTAAACCAACAACACTAAGGTATATTATCCATTTTTCTTAAGGTATAACTGGTAGTTAAACTCCAACCAACACTTGCGAGCTTCATCAGTAGGCATCCCCAAAAATATCTGTCGATTATTTTTCTTGCGGAACATATTCATAGTAAAACTGTATATTTCACTCCCAGCTAGAATATCAGAAATTTGTCCCAACGTGCCAATACACTTCTCGATAGATGTCTCATCAACTGCAGGAGATGTAGCAGTGCTTTTGCTAGACATAAACTCTATGAGAGAGTGTATATCCTCTTTTATTAATGTTGTAGCTGTTTTTTTCTTACTCTTTCTTACTTGACTACTGCTACTAACACCGTCAGTTGATTTTTGTCTTTTTAGTGATGGCTCTGGAAACACAACAGAATTTATATTCTGTAGATCATCACTTTCATCGCTCATTTCATCATTAAGATAAGTGAAGTGTTCTTTGTCACAATCATCAATAATATTTAGCCCTTCTTCATCGAGATTAAGTCCAATGCCCGATGATTGTTCTTGATTTGCTGCACGTGCTCTTTCTCCTGTGGCAACAACATCAGCAAACAGTGCATCGTAGCGAAACCATATGAGCGAAAGATCTTTGTTCCTAAATTTCTTATATTTTGCATTCTCCTGTAAAAAGAAAATAAAACTACTTTAATCAAACAGATAAAATTAACAATGACAAAAAAAAATTACACATATGATAATGTGAGAGATGTACCTTAATTTTTCGCTCCCACCAATCATCATCTGCCATAATCATATTTTTCGTGGCATCCCATCCTAACCCCGTCTCCCCTCTCATCAACTGCTTAAAAAGTGTCCATTCTCCTTTCATGTAATCCCAATGATTTTTCATTTTTTTTATCATAGTCTTTTCCCGTCTTCTTACAAAACTCGTCAACAAGACTTTTCCACCCATCTTTATTTAAGTAAGTGTTTGGTCTATTTCCTTTTCTAACCTCTTGCTCACACAACTCAATAAATATAATATGTGTATCATCGTCCCATTTAGCATTGTCCGGCATAACTGAATGTAAATAATCTGAAGAAAGCAGAGCAACCAAGAAGCTAAGACTGATTATGTAAAAACAGTAATTGAATTACTTTTTTCTATTAATAATGCTCTGTTTTCGGAAAAAGGGGTTGCGGCTTTGTATATGAAGAGCTAAAGATAGGCTTTGTAGTTTGTTTAAGAGAAGCAGCAGTTAGGTTCTGTTTATATAGAGAAAAAATATGACACAAAGTTAGTCCCATGTCCATGTGGTCCCTTAAATGATTGTTTAGATGGAAATAGTAGAGAAGTTGCAGTGAATGTGTAATGGTACTAATATAACATATGCATCATACACAGACAAATACAAACACATATAATTCATTTTGAACAGAAAGACTTTAGACCTTGAATATCACAATGAGCACTAGTAATTTTCACACAAGTTTTTGGTGCTTGACCTCGCCAATTCACTCAGCTGCGACAGTCATTTCAATTGTTCCTTTTATCCTTTAACTTCAAAACATAATTTCTGCACCCATTTCTAAGAGCACAGATCAATTAACAAGAAACCAAGAAAAATAAAATTATGAATAAAGTCTGTTTGAAATCAACTTATGTGAAACAAAATTTTTAAGAGCACAGATTTTTTTTTCATCCATAAGGGGGCGTGATTGAAGCTGATAGGTGATGATTACTGTGCGAGGTAAATAATGCTCGACAATATGTATAATCAAATCAGTAAAATTTTCCAATTCAAACAAAAATATACAATTAAGGATCGAGAAGAACTTACAACGATAATTTCGCTGGTCAAACGATAATTTTGTGAGATGGCTATTGGATAATCTTGTTCAAAGAAAGAGCTTCCTTAAAGATGAAGGAGAGATGATGAAGATGAAAGGAGAGGCAGTCTTCAAATTTCAACTGAAGAAAATATGAGAAACACGATGATTTAGGGTTTCTTTTACCGGGGGTAATTTTGGTATTATAAAAAGTTATAAGGGACAGGAGAGTAATTTCGCTGGTCAAACCAAAATGGCTTTTAAGCCAAAATAAAAAAGTTGGGGTAGACCAACGTCTTGCTTTTAGCTTTTTTTAAGCATTTTTTTGCTTTTTTTAAGCAACTTTTTTTTTATCCAAACACTTCATCCCATAAAAAAAAATGCTTAAAAGCTGGTTTGACCAGCTTTTAAGCCCATCCAAACACCCTCATAGTCTCCAATGAGAATTCCAACTTTCCAAGATTAACTTTGACCAATACATTCAGCATCCTCAACTTCTGAAAGTATTAGTGAGTCTGATAGGTTCTGCCTTTTGGAGGCAATAATAGTGTCTGATAGGCAATTTTATCGCAAGCACGTACGCATCACCAAGGCTTTCTTCTTGAGTTCATGGCCTGCAATAAGTGAGCTTTTCCGGTGCAGTCAGTTGGTGAACCAGAGTACGTGGGCTTAGCGGATCTGGAAGTGGTCAACATCTCAACTTCTGGCGCTTAATCACATATATATATATGGGGGATAAAAGGGCCAAAATATGTCTAACTGTAGCACAAGGTTATTTTTCTCTTAAAACATGCATGTATAAGGTGTTTGACCAAAAGATACTAAAACCTTTTCGATTAAATCAATTAATAATAAAGATGGGTAAATCTCAGTCAAGTGTAATAAAATCTAGATCAAGTGACAGAAGAAGTATGCAAGATGAATAATGTTAGCTAATATGTTGGAATTAATCAAATACTCATAAATGCGACAATCTGAATGCACAATCAATCTGAATAAATGCGATCGACATAGGAAGGAGATCAATGTGAGATGATTGTGGAATCTTTGGACCTTATCAATACCATATAATGATGAATGTTTTCTCGTTATGCAATCAATGAACAAGGATGCTTTTGTATTTATTCTCAAATAAATCTTTTACAAAGTGTTCTTTTCTCTTTTGTCCCGGATCCCTTTTTCTTTACTCACTCTTTCTATTTATAATGGACAATCTCCTAAGAAACCCCAAAAAGTACAACATAAAGAATATTCGAAAAGCATATTCTTACTGTCTCCTACTAGATTTACACTATCGTAGATGTCGTGCCTCAACTGACCGCCTTTGGTCGTCGCCTTTCACTATGACGACCATCAGACATTGCATTACGATAAACTCGTTCCTCGTCCTACTCGGTAATGGTCGTGGTTGCCAAATTTGGACCCATACAGTTAGTTCCTCCTCCTGTTGAGGTTGCGGTCCTGTGCGTCCTTGATAAGCGGACATCGCCCATACCCGCAAAGAAGTTTGGCTATTGAATCATAATGGTTTGACCAATAACGAAAGAGCGGTGCGCTCCACGGTATCCTGGATGGTGTAACTTATCGGGAAATGGCGTCACTCCCACGTGCGTCACCATTACGCGTCTTCCCGAGATAGAGGCTGATTGTTTGTCGCTTTAGTTTTGGTGCCATTGGCGGCCTTCCGCTTTGATTCTAGCGCCAGCCAACACTATAAATAGGTAAAGGTTTTGTTTTTTCAAAAAACTTTCAGCCATTTCCTCTCTTGTGTATGTATTGTCTTCTTTGGTCATCTCTACTTGGGTCTTCAGCTATGCTTTCGTGATTTTTCTTCTCATTTCTTCCATTCACCGCTCTTTGTTTTGCGTTTTGCCAACATTTCTTACCATCGAGATTCCCAGAACACATCAGTCACACGAAGAGATTTCTGACGCCACTCCGCTATCCATGGCACCTCCTTATGGTGGTGAGGATATGCCAGTGGAGGACGGTGACAACTTTCCCACTGTGAAGGAGATACTTTCGAGAAACCCTATGTCTCGGAATGATTTTCATAAAGAAACTGTCTCTTCCCCCGCCTCGGTGGTTTCTGAGACTGAGTAGGATCATATAGATGACCTTCGGTCTACGTACAACATCCCTCCCCACGCTGAGATGGTTCCGGCTGGGAGGGATCTCGTGGATGTCCATAGACCGGGATATTGTGCCTCTTACGTATATCCCTTTGTGATCGTCCACACCCTCCATCTTCTTCCATTGGCGTAGGAATTCTGTCGGTTCTATGAGGTCTGCCCGGCGTAGCTATATCCATATACGTACAAGATTTTTCTAGTATTGACGAAGTATGTGGAGTTGGCGGGGTGTGAAGTTGGCCTTCATCACCTTTTACATTTGTTTTCCCCTAGTTTTCACAGGGGAACTATGATATACTTGAGGCATTGTGGGACCATGGGGATGGTGGTCGGAATAGATGATCAGGCAAGCCGCAAATTTTGGCATAAATACCTCTTCATTAGAACTGAGCAGCTGGTGTCAGACCCCGCTGGATTCCCGGAGCGATGGAATCATAACTATAAGTGTTCGTACTTGTTGTTCACTTTCGTTCTTTCCAACTTTGTACTTATTTGTAACTTTCCTATGTAGCTGTGAGGCGTACACCTTGTCCCATCATCGTCATCGAGGAATGGGTAGCCCGTGTACTACCTTACGTGGTGGGGACTCGAGATTGGCCCCCTTTTATGAAACGATGTGTGCCGAAGGTTCCATCCAGTATGTGTTTCCTCTGTTCCGACTTTTAGCTATTTGTTGTCATTTATTGATACGACACCTTTGTGATGATAGGACGCAGGGCTTCCAGGAAGAAAGCCCTAATCCCTGTATTTTTCCAGGCCATCGCATCGACAGGGATGCAATTTGCCTTGGCTGAGTCCATCCGAAAAAGCCGTGCTCAATCTTTACAGGCTAGGGACTCCTCTCGTGACGTGATTGTACAGTATGAGATCTCTTCTCGACCTGTCTACCACCTCATGGATGAGCCTTCAAATAGGGACGAATCTCCATCGAGGAAGAGGAGGAGGGTAGAACTTGGGAAGGTTGTTGCCACTAATACTGGAAAAAATAGAACTGGTGCGTCGGAGGTGACACATGTACCTATTTTTATGGATGATGCCATTCTGGCAGGAAGGTCTCCCCGTACCGAAGGAATATACCAAGGAGGTGAATCCGTATGCTCCATCGAATGTGGAACGTCGTCTGCCATTGGAAGAGGCGTACATGCCGAGGGCTACAGTTCGGGATCGTACGTAGACCCAGAGGATGACAAGAGTTCTTGGAACGTCATACTCGTGTAGAAGTAAGGATGGAGGGTTCGGACCGACACATAGTCGTCCCTGGAGATTACGACTTGTTGGCGAACTGCGAGCAGGAAGCATCGATGTTTTCCCTTTTGTGCTCTCCTTCCGAGAGTGTGGCCCTTAAGGCAATGAACGACGTGGAGCTATTGCAGAGCGTTTCTAGCATGGATCTACGGGTAAATGCTTCTCTCTTTTCTATTTGTCTTTGGATTTGTATTGTATCCTTAACCTGTTCTTTGTTTTGACTTTTTCTTTTCATACTAGACCCTCATCGTGAATGTAGGGATAGGCGGAGGACGGCCATTTTGGGGAAGATGACCTCCAAATATAAGGAGTACTGCACCAAACATCGTGCGTTAGCCGATCTCTTTACTCAGGACAACGACTTTCAGCTGTTCCGTGATGGGCTTAAGCAAAAGGAGAATCAGTTGTTGCAAAAGGTCGAAGATCTGAGAGAGCGAGATGAGGATCTGATGAAGGCCATTGGTCGCTGCAGTGAACTTGAGGCGGCTTCCAAGGCCAAAGTGAATGAGCTTGAGCTGAGTAAGGGGTGATGGCCGAGAATGCCGACCTCCAAGTGAAGATGGCCAACTTAACTGCTGAGCTTGACAAGAAGGCGTCAGAGGTCATCGGCCTTAGAGGTGAGCTGAGTGCTAAGGCTGATGGATTGGCTCTTGCTAAAAGGGATAGGGCAACTACCATCTCTGAGGCAACGGCTTTATAAGACGCTCTTTGTGTTTGTAGGTTAGAACAGGACAAGGAGGTGGAGACATATGCGCTTAAGGTAGCGATATTTGAGGGACGTATCCGAGATCTGGAGGCAGAGTTACCCATGTCGAACGAACAAGTTTCCTCTTTAAAGGCGTAGGACGTGCGACGACAATCGCAACCCTCTACATCCAATGCTTTGGCTGACCCTGTCATGCCATGAGATTTATATAAGATGTGGATTCATGCCGAAGATCAGCTTGATGTATATAAGTCTCTTCACGCTGATGGGATGGCATCTGAGGCCTAACTTCATGATATGTGTATCAAAGCATGTGCAACTCATGAGGCATCCGGTTATGACCCCGGCACGCCTGGTGGAGACGATGCTGATTTTTATGACGCGGACAAGATCGTCTCCAATTCTTGGTAAATGAGGCGTATGCCATAGGGGATGATGTGGCATAGGTTCTTGATAATAAGTGAATTGAACTATAATTAAGCCTTAAAGAACCACTTTCTTGTATAGTTTTTATGGCAAAAGTGATTACAAAATACTCTAATTATTGCTTTTCATGCTTTGCAGGTTACATACAATAAAGGAAGGCTATGGAGTACTTTTGGGATCAATTATGGAGAAAAAAGAGGCCAATCGCACAATATCCGCCAAGTGCACCATGCGAAATGCACAAACCAGAACTGGAGATGGACTGTCGCGGTCCCGGCATAACCGCGGTCGGACCGCGACAGGAAGCTATTGCGGATTCTGAGAGGTGATTTGGCCGCGGTTATGGCATAACCGCTGCAGGAGGCGTAAAATTGAGGGACTGAAGTGCAAAATACGGGATTTTAGCCCAAAACCATATTTAAACAATAAAACTTGCCCGAGGGAGGCATGTAATGTTTTAGAGAGTACTTTGGCAAGGAAAACTAGTGTGAGAGATCACCCAAAACATCATTGCTCTTATTCTTCTTTATTTTTCTTGCAATTTACGATTATGAATCTTTTAGTAGTTTATTTACCCATTGTTATGAGTAGCTAAAAACCTTAATCTAAGGTTTTGGTGGAACCCGTTGGGGATGACTTGGTTGTTTTATTAATATAATTGGATTTGGTTGTTAATCTCTAGTTGTTCATCTATGTTTTGATTATGGATTAGTTGAAAGGGCCCTCAATTATTCGTTCCTATTTATTATGTATCTACTTGAGAGAGAATGCATATTTAGGTGATTGTATGAACAACATCACTCCCGGAGTATAGACGAGAGTCATAACCGAGGGTTTAGGGGTTGGATTAGAGATAACGAAACCCCGGGTGCAATCTAAGTGAATTGTATTGTGAAATTAGCTAGCGTAGCTTGAGAGAGTGCGTCTAGTAGATTATCATAATTACTTGAGAAAGAATTATGATAGCTTGAGCGTTCATGATTGTTAGAGACAACTAAATCGTAGTTATAAGACATATACAACCAAGGAAATTACCAACGGGGGAAACCATTGCCTTAGACCTTATTTCTATTGTTTACACATCAAGTTTATTAATTACTTTCAGTCTTTAGTTGTTAGAAAATCAACCATTGTGAATCAAAAAGTTTGAGAAAACAGATTGTGTGAATTTAGTGAATCCGACAGTAGTAATTGATAGGTTAATTCCCTGTGGTTCGACTCTGGGCGATAATACTCAGATTATATTTGCAATGCCCGCTTAGTATTTTGTGAGACTCCATTGAGAGTGATCAGTTCTCGTTGTATTTAAATTTGTTTTGCTATTTTGGTGAGGGCGTCTTTAAGACCTTTGTAGAAAAAACTTGTAATATATCAACTATAATGGAACAATTATTATTATATTTTTTTGCTGGGTATCTCTGAACTATTTTTTCGTTTTGTCGTTTGTTTAGCGATGACCTTTGCTATAGGGGTGTTATTTTGGGTTAAATGTCGAAATGTTTACCCGTCATGTTTCAAGCAAGATCGAACCCTTGTCTTTGATGACGACCTTAGTCATAGGGTGCCATTTCGAGTTAATATCGAAATGTTAACCTGGTGAGTTTTGAGAAAGGTCAAAAAATTTTCTTATGGCGATGGCCTTCGCCGTAAGGGTGTTATTTCGAGTCAATGTCGAAATGTCACCTTGGCAAGTTTTGAGCAAGGTAGAACGTTTTTCTTTTGGCGACGGCCTTAGACATATGGGTGTTATTTCGAGTTAATGTCGAAATGTTAACTCATCGTGGTTCAGGTGATATCGAACTCTTGTTTTTGGTGACAGTCTTAGCCGTAGGGGTGCTATTTCGAGTTAATGTCGAAATGTTGACCCATCGCGGTTCAAGTGATGTTGAACTCTTATTTTTGGTGATGGTCTTAGCCGTAGGGGTGCTATTTCGAGTTAATATTGAAATGTTGACCCGTCATGGTTGGAGTGATGTCAAACTCTTTATTGTGAAAGATCGTTGAGGATGTTTTACTTTATTTACCGAAGTATCGTACATGTAGATTTCATTTGTACATTGGAGATGCGTCACTTTCATTCATACATTGGAGATACATGTCGATTTCATTCATATATTGGAGATATATGTCGATTTCGTTCATACATTGGAGATATATGTCGATTTCGTTCATATATTGGAGTTCCCTTGTATCTAGTCCCTTAATTGCTTGGCCTGGGGATATCATCGGCAGGTCATGCGATGAACTATACTATGAACTTCTAGACGTCACCTTCATCGCCTCTTTAAAAACCTACCCGAGAAAACCCGATTGGGAAAAAACCTAGTGAGGGAAAAAAAGTACGACTTGAGTGGCGTTATTTTCAGAAGTGGAAGTATTTGAGATGGGTACATTCCAGTTGTTTTGTAGTAGTTTTCCTTCCATTGTTTCTAGTTGGAACGCCTATTTGCTTCCTGCTGTTGTGATTTTATAAGGCCCGTCCCATTGGTTCCTAATTTTCCTTTATTTGGGTCTTTGGTTGCTTGTGTTTTGGCCTTGAGGACGTAGTCCCCAACTCTGAGTGGTCGTATTTTGGCCTTCTTGTTGTAGTACCTTTCTGCTTGTTATTTTCGGACTACCGTCCTTACGTGAGCCATATCTCTCCGTTCTTCCACTTCGTCCAAGTCTTGTATTCTGTTTTCGTCGTTGTTTGGTCCACTCTCATTGGATTATCTCAGGCTGGGTTCGCCGACCTCGACGGGTATAATTACGTCGGTCATGTAGACTAATGAATATGGCGTTTTGCCTGTGTTGCTTTTTGGCGTGGTGCGGTAGGCCTATAACACCTCTGGTAGTAGTTCCGGCCATAGCCCTTTGGCGTCCGCGAGTTTCTTCTTTAGTATATTCAATATGGTTTTGTTGGAGGATTTTTCTTGATCGTTGCCAGCGGGATGATATGGCGTGGAGAGTATCCGCTTGATGTGCCATTTTTCGGAGAACTCGATCGTCTTTTTCCTGATGAATTGAGGTCCATTGTCACAACTAATTTCTTTGGGGATGGCGAAGCAACATATGATGTTTTTCCATATGAATGCGATGACTTTTTGTTCGCGTATTTGGGTGAACGCACTTGCTTCCACCCATTTAGAGAAGTAATCAGTTAAAACCAAAAGGAAGCGTATCTTACCTCGCCCTGTCGGGAGGGGTCCGACAATATCCATTCCTCATTTATGAATGGCCACGGTGAAGTGACAGAGTGTAGGAGTTTGCCTATTAGGTGTATCATAAGGGCGTACTTTTGGCATTACTCACATTTTTTGACGTAGTCCACGACTTCCTTTTTCATTGTGGGTCAGTAGTATCCTACATGAATAAGGCATCTGACGAGGGCTCGGTTGCCTATATGGGCACCGCTTTGGCCTTCGTGCACTTCCTCGAGCACGCGCCTTGTTTGATTTGGTCCAAGGCATTTTGCTAAAGGGACGCCCAACGTCCTTTTATCTTGCGGTAGTGTTCCCTCCTGCAAATATGTTATAATGCGACTGTGCCAGTCCCAAGTTAAATTTATAGAATGTACCTCGACTTGGTCTATTGATGAGTGGAGGAGGGTGACCATATTTTTTTGGTTATATTTTTGGTTGCTGCTGCCATTTTGGCGAGACCGTCTGCTTTGATATTTTATGCCCGTGGTATCTGGTCGAGTCAGTATTCATTGAATTCTAGTAGTATTTTATGGATTTCTGTCTGGTATTTTTGTAGCCTCTACTCCTTGATTTGGAAGGTCCCAGTAACTTGGTTTACAACGAGTTGAGAGTCGCAGCGGAGGGTGACTCGTCGTGCACCATACTTAAGGGCTAATTTCAGTCTTGCAATTACGATCTCATACTCGGCCTCATTATTAGTCATTTCGGGACATCGTATGGATTGGAGAATCACTTCACCTATTGGGATATCAATTACAAGTCCCAGTACAGACCCTGATGCATTAGATGCGCCATCGGTATAGAGGAACTAGAGGTTGGGTCGTCCGGGGGAGGTGCGAAGTGCTTCTTGCTCGACCTCGAGCAATATTTCTGCACTGAAGTCGGCGATGAAAACGGCGAGCACTTGTGACTTTTTTGCAGTTCACAGTTGATATGTTATATCGTGCTCGCTCAATTTTATGGCCATTTGGCCAATCTACCCAATAGTTCGGGTTTGTGCATGATGCTCCTGAGGGGAAAAGTCGTCACCACCTTTATGGGGTGACACAGAAAATATATTATGAGCTTCGGTAAAGCTATGACTAATGTCAGAGCCAATTTTTTGAGGTGGGGATACCTCGTTTAGGCATCAATTAAGGTTTTGCCGATATAGTAAATTGGAGATTGCGTACATTTATTTTTACGGACCAAAACTGCGCTTACCGCTACTTCGGAGACGGTTAAGTAGACAAGGAGGCATTCGCCTGGATCTGCCTTGGAGAGTAATGGAGGTGAGGAAAAGTATGGTTTTAGTTTTCTTAGGGCGTCGACACATTCTGAGTTCCACTGGAGCCCCTTGTCTTTCCTTAACACATTAAAAAATTTATGGCATCTATCTGATGATCGCGAGATGAACCATGACAGGGTGGCTATCCGACCCATCAATTTTGGTACCTACTTTTTTGCTGGTTAACATTTCCGGTATTCTTTCGATGGACTTAATCTGATCTGGATTGACCTAGATGCCTCTTTGTGACACTAGGAAATCGAGAAATTTGCCCGAGGTTACGTCGAAGGCACATTTTTTGAGGTTTAGTTTCATGTCGTACCACCTTAGTATGTAGAAAGCTTCCTTCAGGTGATCGATGTGGTTGTCTTTCCTTTTTGACTTAACCAGCATGTCATCGATGTAGACTTTCATTATTTGCCGAGTTGATCCTTGAACATCTTGGTGACTAACCTTTGGTATGTAGCTTCTGTATTATTAATTCCGAACGACATAACTCTGTAGCAGTATGTTCCCTAGTAAGTGATGAAAGTAGTTTTCTCTTGGTCCTCTTCCTCCATGAGGATCTGGTTGTAGCCTGAGTAGGCATCTAAGAAGCTTAACAACTCATGTCATGGTGTTGTATCGATGGGCTGGTCAATGTGTGGAAATGGAAAGGATTCCTTCGGACATGCATTGTTTAGGACGGTAAAATCAACACACGTCTGCCACTTTCCGTTTTTGTTCTTCACCATGACCACATTTATGATGCACTGGGGATACTTTGACTCTCGGACAGAACCATTGGCGAGTAGCTTATCGACTTCTTCGCTGATGGCATCATTGATTGCAGCGTTGAACTTTCTCTTCATTTGTCGTTCTAGCGGATAAATGGGGTCAACATTCAGTTTATGCGTGGCGATGTCTTTCGGGATACCTGGCATATCTAAATGGGAGAAGGCAAACAAATCGGCACTGTTAGTTAAGATTTTATGAAACTTATGGTTTTGAGAGATTGTGCCCTATGTAGGCCTTTTTGTGTTGTCATTGTCGTCTAGTTGGACGTGATCAAGCTCTTCTATGGTCAACTGGGAGGCTTCTATTATGTCGGGATCCTTGATAATGTCAGTCAGTACGTCGAGTTTGGTTTCCAAAATCGCTGATTGCTATGCTTCCATGCTCGCTCCTGTTAGTTGTTGGTTGTGTGCGTAATCCTGGGAGATGCGATAGTATTCTTGTGCAATGCGTTGCTCACCCCGGATGCTGAATATTCCCCATGGAGCAGGGAAATTGATTACTTGATAATACATGACGGGACTGCTCGCATAACGTGTATCCATGGGCACCCTATGATAGCGTTGTAGGCTGTGTATTGGTCCATGACGTGAAATGTTATTTCCAAGGTGACTCCTCCGGCTAGAACGGGTAGCACTATCTCTCCAGAAGTTCGGTCGACTGCATTATTTAAACCCGTTAGTATTATGTAACGCGGTATTATTTTATCTCCGAGTCTCATCTGTGCGAGAACTCGAGGATGGATAATACACGTTCCATCATCCACCATTATTATTTTTACATTAGTATCTACAATACGTAAAGTGATACCAAGAGCATCGTAGTGAGGGAAAGACAAATCATCGGTATCTGATTTATCGAAGATGATACTATCTTCGAGGTCATCATACCGTACGTGAGTGATCAACCGTTTGAGTTTGTGTGTAGTGGTGAACTTTACATGGTTGATTGTTGTGTCATCGCCTCCATCGATGATCATCTGTATGGTTCGAGCAGGAGAGGGCGGTTCTGGAGGTCCCTGGGGTTATTCGCATCCGCGAGCAAAGTTAGCTTGTCCTCGATCTCTCAGTAGTTCTTTCAGGTGTCCCTAACTTAGCATTCTTACTATCTCATGTCGTAGACCTATGCAATCCTCTGTTTTATGACCCCTTTCTTGATGGAATTCGCAAAGAACGTTCGACTTCCCGATGCTCGTGTCAGATTTCATCTTTTGCGGCCATTGTACCTTTGGGCCGAGCTTCTCTAGTGCGTACACTATTTATGATGGAGAAACATAAAAATTGTGAGCAGATAAGAGCGGAGGCATACCTCTTTCATTTCGGTGGCGCGGTATGTCGAGGAGGGGCATTTTATGTTGTGAAGGAGGTGGGATGGATGTCCTTGTAGGGCTGATGTCTTTCTCGATCGAGGCGAGGTGCTACCGAATCCCTTCGACCGTCATTGCGATGATCTCTTTGCTTCAGCTTGAACCGACGTCAACCGTTGTATTGGGCCGTTGAGGTTGTCCTCGTCGGCTCTTACCTCGACGCAATAGGCGTTGTGTATTTCTTCCCAAGTGGTGGGAGGGTGTTTCATGAGCCTACTTAGTAGCTTTCTAGTCGCTCTCGACCCATTCTTGTTTAATCCATTCTGGAAGGTTGCTACCGCCATCCCTTCTGACACATTCGGTAGGCTCATTCTCACCCTGTTGAACCGGGCTAGGAAGTCTCTAAGTCCCTCGTCGTGCGCCTGTCTTATGGAGAATATGTCGTTTACCCTGGCTTCCGTCTCTGCACGAGCGATGACAAACTTGTCCGCTATTTCCTCAAATGTTGCTATTGATCGTGCTGGTAGTTGCGAGTACTAGGTTAGGGCTCCCCCTATTAGGGTTTCGCTAAAAATTTTGCAGTAGCATCGAGGGTACTTGTTCTTTCGAGGATCATTGCCTTTTACGACTATGACATAGTGGATGATATGATCTTCTGGGTTTGTAGCACCATCATATATTTTCAAGTATGGTGGCATTTTGAAGGTTTTTGAAATGGTGTGGGGGGGCAGCTTTCTTGCTATATGGTAGCTCGACGAATCGGCCAACGTCTCGTTTTGGTAACAACTTTGGGGTGCCTGGTATTTTATCGATCCTTTCTTGATGCTCCTTCATCTGGGCACGGAGTGCCTTTTCTCATTTTCCATTTCCTCCATTTTCTTTAGAATGCCTGTGAGTGTGTCATTTCTTACGTCAATAGTGGTATGAGTGTTACCTGTACGAGGGGTTTCTTGTTCGCCAGCGATCATCGCGACATCTGTGTGCGCAATGTCTCTGTTCTCCCTTTGAGCGGGTTTATCAAGTATGTTGTTCATGGTGCTTGTTAGACACTCTTCTAGTAGTCTTTTTACCGATGGTGGTGCCTCTCCTATTGAAGACGTGGAGGCTTCTTTTTTGTGCGATGCAGTTATGCTTTCATGCAGGGGAGGTTAAGCGTCTCTCCTAGGTGTAGCGCTTGGTGTCACATTTTTGTTGTCTTCCCTACCGTCTTCGTTGATGGTGTTCAGGAGGTTGGTTGTGACACATGCCATTGTTTTTAACTTTGCATCTCCTTTTCCTGCCATTGTTAGTTTATGCCAAGCTAGGAAGAGATCGGTATCCCCTTTTATGATCTAGATGAAACTAAAATCTTAACTAAAGAAATTCTCACGGACGGCGCCAAATTGTTTGACCAAAAGATACTAGAACCTTTTCGATTAAATCATTAATGATAAATATGGGGTAAATCTCAGTCAAGTGTAATAAAATCTAGATCAAGTGACAGAAGAAGTATGCAAGATGAATGATGTTAGTTAATATGTTGGAATTAATCAAATTCTCATAAATGCGACAACCTAAATGAACAGTCAATCTAAATAAATGTGAGCAGTGTAGGTAGGAGATCAGTGTGAGATGATTGTGGAATCTTTGAACCTTATCAATACCATATAATGATGAATGTTTTCTCGTTATGCAATCAATGAACAAGGCTGCTTTTGTATTTATTCTCAAATGAATCTTTTACAAAGTGTTCTTTTGTCTTTTGTCCCGGATCCCTTTTTCTTCACTCACTCTTTCTATTTATAAGTTACAATCTCCCAAGAAATCCTAAAAACTACAACAATAAAGAATATTCAAAAAGTATATTCTTACTGTCTCCTACTAGGTTTACACTATCATAGACGTCGTGCCTTAACTTGGTCGTCGCCTTTCACTATGAAGACCATCAGACATTGCATTATAATAAACTCGTTCCTCGTCCTACTCGGTATTGGTCGTGGTTGCCAAATTTGGACTCATACATAAGGGGGACATGTTTGATCACTGTCTAGCTAGTAGCACACCTCGTGCGCGTTGACAACAAAATGCACCAAGTGAGAAGCCTTTGAGGGTCATCCTCAAGGGCTAGCGTGGAGGTGTCATTTATAGTCCCAATATGAGTTAGAAGAATCTATGGGGAGCGATAACCTCTTTGTAAATCATGTTGAGCGCACAATAGAGTTGGAGGCTTGAAATATGCAACTGACTTTCCCCACAAACTATCTTTGGAAACATTAAACACCGCAGTGCCTTTAATTTATTGTCTTAGTTTAATTAAGAATGGACTCATCCTGTAAAAGGTCAAAATTTGCATCAATACTTTCAATTTTCCCATGAAAATCAGTAGAAACAGCCAAGCCAGACAACATTATATCGATGTTACTTGATAGGCATGGTTACTAGTGTCTTACTTGTAAGTTCGTTCTAATTAAATGCGAATGTCGTGGTTTAGAGTTACCATTTTCTGCATCTAAGTTAATATAAATCATCAATTATAATCGATCACATGATTCATGGAAATAACTACCACCAATTTTATTCCAGCCGCAGAATTCTATGTAAGCGATATATATCGTTCTATAGCTATAATTCGACTTATAAGGGAATTTGGGTCTGGACTACGTGATGGTTTTAAGGTTCTTGTACAAATTATAGATTTTTCAAGGACGTATGATGTGAGGCTAGAATCTCGTGTTTTAGTCGTAGTATTACATTCCAATTACTGCATTTTTACGTGTGTTTAAGCTCAAATGATAGTGAATTACACTTAGTACGTGTTTTATGCCTTGCAGGAAGTGATCCCGAGTTCAAAAGTTAATTTGGAGCTAAATCGATCAATTTGGATCTTTGAAGTCTGAGTAAAAGCCCAATGCATTAAGCCAGGATCATGTTCGGAGGTCGTGTACCAAGTTTGGATGTCAAAAGAAGAGAAAATATTTCACTCTGAGAAATTTGCACTATTGTGCCGCACTGTGCACTGCAATAGTACAATTTCACAATAGGCATGAGAAATCAAGCTCTCTGAAGTTTCCCACTACCGCGTAGCATTGTGTGACGCAGCGTGCGACACGACTATACAAAACTCGCAGAGCTAAGTCCTAATTCGCGCAGGAAAGGGTGTTTTGTCTGGACCCGATCCTACTTGGTATATATACATGTAAAAATGCTATTTGGAGGACTTTTGACATACCGGAGACCTAAGGATACTATTTCGGAAGAAGATTATCATCGAATTCTACATTCATTCATCTTTAATTTGTAATTTGATTATGCAAACTATTTGTGGAATTGTTACTATGAGCACGAGTAGCTAAATACCTAATCTAGGGTTTTGATGGAACTTGTTGAATGATGACTTTCTCGTTATGTTAATATAGATTTGCCATCGTATTATCTCTATTTGTTCAACTATATGCTTATTGTTGTCGATTGAAGGGCCCTCAATTAGTTGTTCCTATTTAGTGTGCATTACTCGGGAGAGAGAGTGTATATTTAGGTTGTTGTTGAACATCATCACTCCTAACAAATATATGAGGGATCAATACGAAGGGTTTAAAGGTGGGATTAGGGATAACGAAACCTTGGGTGCGATCTAAGTGAGATGCACTTAAAAGCTAGCTAGCGTAATTCAGGAGAACATGTCTAGTATATTGTTGTAATTAATCGGGGGAGAGTTACGCCAGTCAGAGTGCTCATTATCGATAGAGAAGACTTAGGCAAATTTATAGCAAACATAGCAGAAAAGATTCCGACAACAAGGGAAATAAGAATCTTAGACCATTCTCATTCTTGCTTGCAAGCAGTTTATATCTAGTTCTTAATTACCACATTTATATTACATAATATTGTAGTTAATAAACACCAATTTTGTTACTCAAACATCTCTGAAGATTGAATACATGAATTTCTTGAGTCCAATAGTTGTAATCGATAGGTTTATTCCATGTGGGATTCGACTCCAGACTTGTTAGCCGAAATATATTTGCAGCGACCATTTTATCCTTTTTATAAGCCATAGTTGGGCGTGATCAAATTTTGGCGTCGTTGTCGGGAAATTAACGGTGTTATTAATTGCAGTTAAAAAGAAGTGCAAAAATTTTTAGTGTAGTCAATTTTCTA
Source organism: Nicotiana glauca (assembly GCA_026770625.1). NCBI lineage: Eukaryota > Viridiplantae > Streptophyta > Magnoliopsida > Solanales > Solanaceae > Nicotiana > Nicotiana glauca. The sequence continues at coordinate 104,451 of MU702011.1, read as the reverse complement.
CAATTTAAAGTGATCATTGAAATTCTAACATTTGTAGTCGTGGTTGTAGGTGCATGCCTAGAAACTCCTCAAGAACTGGAGAATTGCTCAAAGCATTATCATATCCTAAGAAAGTTTTCAAGGCATTGAATCTTGCAAATAGGAAAGGCACACAACAAAAGAACTCAACCGAAAACATTGAACCAGATATGGAAGACGATAATCTAAACAATAGAAACAACGTGAATGACCCAATCGATCGGGGTGTAGCACCTCTTATGCCAGAAGCAGAACTATATGACTGGGCAAAACCCATGTTGACAACTTAGCAACTGCTATTGTAGTCCCTCAGATACAAGCAGATTCATTCCAAATCACTAATAACATGCTACACCTGCTGCAGAACAAGGGACTATTCTCTGGGTCATACGTTGAAGATCCTCAATAGCATCTTAAGAACTTCCTGTAAATTTGTGCCACGCAGAGGCGGAACAATGTGACAACGAAAGAAATACATTTGTTATTGTTTCCATTCTCAGTGACAGGAATAGCCTAGACTTGGTTTAGTTCTCTCCCTATTAACTTCATCACTACTTGGGAGGAATTAGTCAAGCAATATTTGAGCAAATTTCATTCACCCAACAAGACTGCTCAGCAAATTGATGAGATATTGAGCTTCAAACAGAAACCAACTGAGACACTACACAAAACGTGGGAGAGATTCAAGGGTCTACTGGTTACGTGTCCACATCATGGTATTCCGGAGCAGATATTGGGGCAGAGATTTTACATGGGTTTAGTAGATACTTTGAAAGCCAATGTTGACGTTTCAGCAGGTGGAACATTTTCTTAGCAAAACATTCAGGGAGAGCAAGATCCTGCATGACAAGATGGCACAAAACTCAGGACGGACAACAAGGAATCACTCATGTGGTGTATTTAGTGGCTCTAGATACGACTAACTCCATGGTTGAAAATATGGCCACTCTACTTACGCAAATGAGCATCCTCACCAAAAAGTTGGAAGAATTAGGCTAGAAGCAGCAGGTACACATAGTTGATGAAACTAATAGGGGTCTATGTACATCATGCATTAACCAACCATATGTCTGCTCTTGGAGTGTTGAAGGTGATAGTCAACAATATCAGGAGAACATGAATTATGTGACCAACTACGAGGGACCAAGACCAGGTGGTCAAAATTGGGGTCAGTAGAATCAACAATACAGACCAACGCAGCACCAGTACAATAACAACAACAATCATGGGGCTATGCGACCACATGGGCAAATGATGCCTTACCAAAGGCAACAAGGGCACAAATAGCAAAATCAACAGCATGCTTATCAACAACCTCAACAACTACAGATTGTGAGACATGAAGATGGGTTTGCTAAACTCGAGGGCATGTTGAAACAAGTGATTGGAACCACTGGAAAACTAGCTGACAAAGTAGAATCACATGAATCAACGATTAAGAATATTGATATCCAGTTAGGACATATCCATGGCCTTAAATAATCATCATCATGGGACGTTACCTGCAGACACCCAAATCAATCTAAAAGAGCAAAGCCCGAAGCAGCTGATGGCAATGAGTCTCCGAAATGGTAGGGACTTAGATCTGGAGCAGGAAATTGCTCGTGAAAGCAGGCCAGCTGAGACACCGGTGCCAGTGCCCATTGAGATAGATGATTCAATAGGTTCAACTGAGGTGACGGTACAGAATGCGCAAGAGAACACAAACAAACAAGAAGAGGTTGTGAAAGAGACTGAAGCTCCACCGGAACTGATAGTATAAGCAATGCCTGAACAAGAGAAAAATCAAATTATAGGGAAGAAGCGACCTTCAGCACCATTCCCACAAAGATTGGACAAATATCAAAAGATGAGTAGTACAAGAAATTTTTAGAGATATTGAAGCAAATTTAGGTAAACATTCCATTGATTGATGCTTTAAAGGAGATGCATGGGTACGCAAAGACGATGAAAGGACTTGATGTCCCGCAAGTTTGACTTCCAAGACTTGGCCACGGTTACACTGACTCAGACCTGCATTGATGTTGTTACGAGACCCATGTCTGAAAAGTTGTCTGACTCAGGGAGTTTCACAATCCTTTGCACAATGGGCAACTTTGCATTTGCTAAGGCACTGTGTGATCTGGGAGCAAGCATAAATCTTATGCACCTAGCTTTCTACAAAAGGCTAGGCACTGGAAGAGCTAGACCCACGTCTATGCTATTACAGTTGGATGACCGAACAGTGAAGAGGCCCTCTAGGATTCTAGATGATATGTTGGTGCAGGTTGGGAAGTTTGTGTTCCCAGCAGATTTTGTCATCCTTGATTGTCAGGTTGACGAGGAAATTCCCATAATTTTGGGAAGACAATTCTTGTCCACTAGGAGAGCTTTAATTGATTGGTGAAACTGGAGAGCTCAAAATGAGATTAAACGATGAAGAGATAACATTCAACGTGCAGAAATATATGTAGAGACCCAGTAAATTTGCCAATTGCTCTCAGTGGATGTAGTGTTGGAGGAGGACGATGCAACATTGAACATTAAAGACCCTCTAACAGCTTGTCTCATGAACTTAGTCGAAGCTAATGGTGAAGACTTGGCAGAGTGGGTACTTGATCTTGAAGGCCAAGGTTTTTGGAAAATGGATCTTGAATTTGAGCCCTTGCACTTGGAGGAAAGAAAAACTCCTCCAGCTAAGCCGTCAATAGAAGATCCACCAAAACTGGAACTAAAGCCATTGCTTTCTCATCTTAGGTATGCATTCTTAGGACCTAACTCAACTTTACTTGTTATTATCTTATCTAGTTTGTTAGATGTGCAGGCAGAAAAACTTTTGCAGGTACTAACTGAGTGAAAGACTACAATTGGGTGGACCATTACAGACATTAAGGGGATCAGCCTGGCCTTCTGTATGTGTCACACCTCCTTTTTCCGGCACCCGCGAGGGCGCAAGGGAGTTTTTCCAATTAAAGGACAATCGAAACGAGATTTGTTTATTTAATTCAGAGTCGCCGCTTGGGAGATTTATAGTGTCCCAAGTCACCGATTGAATCCCAAATCGAGGAATAGATTGACTCTGTTAACAGTCCGCGCACCAGAAATCCGGATAAGGAATTATGTTAAACCGGGAGAAGGTGTTAGGCATTCCCGAGTACCGTGGTTCTAGCACGGTCGCTCAACTGTCATATTCGGCTTAATTATCTAATTTTATAACATGCTTTAACTTATGTGTACAAATTTTTAACTTTCGACCATTTTTTTATTATTATTATTTTATAAGAATTGCAACGTCGTGAAAACACATCTCAAACCACGTCACATCAATGTACCCGTGATTATTGACATATTTTGACTCCGTTGAGATTTAGATTTGGGTCACATAAATGTGCACC
>MU702011.1:69517-80761 GCA_026770625.1 Nicotiana glauca | reverse complement strand
CCATCATATCATCTCAGCCACTGTGGGAAAATCATCACCGTATTCCAGCTGATCAGGTGTTGGTGCGTATATAACGCCGTAACTTTTCCCACATCCCATATGTATATGTATATATATATATATATATATATATATATATATATATATATATATATATATATATATATATATATATATATGTATATATATATATGTGTGTGTGTGTGTGTGTGTGTGTGAAAATCCAAAAATATGTCTTTTATTTTATTTTTTTAGGTAGTGTAACAATTTTCCCTTGGTTTTCTTTGTGTCGTGGTTCTTTTCCAAGGGTTTTGCTTGAACCAAGTGTAGTTAGATCTTTTTATTTTTAGTAATTAAGAATATCTAGTCAGAAAGCTAATTTAAAGGATCAATTTCCCTTAACTACATATGCCTTGAGAGTGGTAAGTGCCATAGTTGTGACACCTAGGCTCAATTCTTGACTCTTAAATAAGTGCTTAAATTGGGTGATTATAGTTGTGCTTAACTACTTTGACTAGAGTGTCTTGATGAGTCCGATCCTGACTGATATATGTGCCATGTGTGTGTAAGATTTTGTATTATTCGGTGTATTGCAATTGATGTCTAGAACTTACGTATGTTTGCAAAGCGAAATGGTAGTTGTGTCTAGTCTTGGAAGTGATATAGGTGTTTCTTTGTTGAACCAGATATGTATATTTTACCCGCCTAATATTATGTAACGTAGTTAACCCCTTTGAGCCTGTAATCCTGTTCTTTTTTGGAAACCACATAACAAGCCTTACCCAATTGTTTGAATTGACCATATATTTGAACTTTTTCACCTCTCATGAGCACTTGAATCATAATGAACCTTGAAAAGGTTAAAGTGTGGGGTGGTTAATTTGCCTTTTGAGTGGAGCTAATGAAATAAGGAGAAAGGTGCACTATTTTAAAAAAGTAAGAGTTACTTGAATTGAAAAAAAAGAGAGTATATATTCCTTGATAAGGGGTGACTCTTGATGTAATTTTGCTTAAAGAAGTATGGGGTAATATGCATCGATGTGAAGGTGGAATTTGGTTTGACATAAGTGGGGTTTTAAATGCTAAAATGTATGTATTAAAGTGCTTAGGTAGGTGCAGTCACTCTCATATTTAAATGTATCCTACCCGTCCCTCAGCCTACGTTACAACCAAATAAAGTCCTACTTGATCCTAGACTGAATGACCTCGATTAGTAGAGTAGTACACTACGGGCAAGCCTATGGTGCATATTTTGTGGCATATGAATATTATTTCTGAAAGTGAGTGAATTCTTTCTATTTTGAGTTCTTAATAGTTCTTAAATTTTATTGTGTGTGGAACTATTCTCTTTTTTGGTGTGAGGGCACGTTATTCGTAAAGGAAGTTAATGTCATTGACCTTTATGTTTGAGTGAGTGGGCGAGTTGTGAATAATGCATGCTACTTTTGAGTCGAATCTTGAGGGTGGGAGGTTATCATAAGGTGCTCAGTCTACTTTAATTATTCTTGGCATGGTGTATCAGGGATGTTGTCTAATGTAAGGTTATCCATATGTAAAGTGTAGTTTAAATGCTCGAGGACGAGTAATGATTTAAGTGTGGGGTGTTGATGTGAGGGTAGAATCTCATGTTTTAGCAGTATTATTACATTCCAATTACTGCATTTTTACGTGTGCTTAATCTCAAATGATAGTGAATTACACTTACTACGTGTTTTATGCCTTGCAGGAAGTGATCCCGATTTCAAAAGTTAATTTGGAGCTAAATTGATCAATTTGGAGCTTTGAAGTCTAAGTAAAAGCCCAATGTATTAAGCCGGGATCGTGTTCGGAGGTCGTTTACCAAGTGTGGATGTCAAAAGAAGAGAAAAAATTTCACTTTGAGAAATTTGCACTATTGCGCCGCACTGTGCGCCACAATAGTGCAATTTCACAACAGGCATGAGAAATCAAGCTCTCTGAAGTTTCCCACTGCCGCACCGCACTGTGCGACATAGCGTGCAGCGCGGCTGTACAAAATTCGCAGAGCTAAGTCCTAATTCATGCAGGAAAGGGTGTTTCTTCTGGACCCGACCCTACTTGGTGTAAATACATGTAAAAACGCTATTTGGGGGACTTTTGACACACTGGAGATCTAGGGATACTATTTCAGAAGGAGATTATCATCGAATTCTACATTCATTCATCTTTAATTTGTAATTTAATTATGCAAACTATTTGTGGAATTGTTACTATAAACATGAGTAGCTAAATACCTAATCTATGGTTTTGATGAAACCTATTGAATGATGACTTTTTCGTTATGTTAATATATATTTGTCATCGTATTATCTCTATTTGTTCAACTATATGTTTATTGTTGTTGATTGAAGGGCCCTCAATTAGTTGTTCCTATTTAGTGTGCATTACTCGGGAGAGAGTGTATATTTAGGTTGTTGTTGAATATCATCTTTCCTAACGTATATGAGGGATCAATACGAAGGGTTAAAAGGTGGGATTAGGGATAACGAAACCTTGGGTGGGATCTAAGTGAGCTGCACTTAAAAGTTAGCTAGCGTAATTCGGGAGAATATGTCTAGTATATTGTTGTAATTAATCGGGAGAGAGTTACGCTAGTCAGAGTGCTCATGATCGATAAAGAAGACTTAGGCAAATTAATTTATAGCAAACATAGCGGAAAGGATTCCGACAATAGGGGAAATAAGAACCTTAGACCATTCTCATTTTTGCTTACAACCAGTTTATAGCTAGTTCTTAATTACTGCATTTATATTACATAATATTTAGTTAATAAATACCCACTTTGTTACTCAAACATCTCTGAAGATTGAATACGTGAATTGTTGTGAGTCCAATAGCTGTGATCGATAGGTTAATTCCCTGTGGGATTCGACCCCGGACTTGTTAGCCGGAATATATTTGCAGCGACCGCTTTGTCCTTTTTATAAAGCATAGTTGGGTGTGATCAATGTAGTATATGTACATAACGGGAAAATTATATAGACACAACATATTTTTTCTTATGAATCAGTGTCGGAAGACAATTTAATTTATTAAAAATTGTCTCCAAGACTCCAACACCGCGCGCTTAAGTAGTGATCAAAAGTAATTGTTCTTCATAGACAGAACCAAGTTGTTATTCTTAACAACGATTCATGTGTGACGTATTACAGATTTTTTTTCAAAAATTATATCTGGCGATGAGCTAAGGCAAGTGGATTCGGTTTAGTGGCACATAAAATAGAAAGAAACGACTGAGCTTGCGTTGTTGAGTTTTTGTTTAAGATGAAATAGTCTTAAAATGAGAGTTAACAGGAAATGGAGGGAAAATGAAATTTTGAGTAAAATTTTAAGTTCCCCTCTTCTCTTTAATGAGACATTGTCCCTCATTGGTAGAGGATAAGAATGTTGGTGGGTTTATATATAAATTTATTTGTTAATAGTGAATATTAACGTGATATAATCTGTATTTTTTAACGGACGTATTCCAATCCGTGTATAGTACCATCAGCTGCAATAACAACCACTCCAAGTGCTTGATCCATTACAAGCAAGTGCTTCCTCCACAAGCTAGTGTTTGCTCCATAACAAGCTAAGTGCTTGTTCCACCATGGAGGGAGGGATGATCTATCTCAACTTATTGCTATAAATAGAGCAGCAGTTGGAGAGAGATAGAGACTCGAAAGACTCGAGATACACTCTGTATACACTCAATATACACTCTGTATACATTCAAAATACATTCTGTATACACTCTATATACACTGAAAAAACGAATTGCAATCTGATATCCTCTTCAGTAAGAATTCAATATCGGCTATACATTGCATTCCTTCCTCTTAGAATTTCTATTCAACTTCTGAGTTGTCCTCCTTTATTATGCATTATTTTTAACTACAAACAAAGCATCCGTAAGTGTGATTTGTTGCCGAACTTTGTGTTCGCTGAAATACTGGGGTTTGAAGTACCACTACACCAGTGTGTAATTCCTTCTATCCTGGGAGGAAATAATCCATAACCTTGGGTACGAGGAGAGGATTAAATTCGTTAAGGAGACACTATGAATTCAGTGGGCTCGAATTAATTTCTGTTTCATTTATATTTACGTTTATACGCTAACATTTTATTTTTCAGAATTATTATTTACAAATATAGGATAATAACCAAGGAAACCAACAAGCTTAAGGAATTTAATATTTTTATTTCTGTATTTGTGTTATCCTTATTATTCTGAAAACTAAAACCTTTGTGGTTTTGTGTACTCCCGTTTTGGAGAGTAAAGCCTTCGTGGCGTTTTGTTGGAGATTAAAATCCACGTGATTTCTTAACTCCAGTTTTAAATGTTTATTAAACGTTTGTTTGTGTCATTTTTCTAGAAAAAATGGCTAATGAAACCGGAAACCAAGCTGTTCCGATGGTGATTGTCAACGCATCGGCACGCCATGTTCCGACGATGACTATCAATGCATCGACAAGCCGAACACTGGCGTTGGCACAGGCAAAAAAACCCGAAAAATTTTCCGGGATTGATTTCAAGCGCTGGCAGCAGAAGATATTCTTCTATTTGACTACGTTATGTCTATAGAAGTCATCAAGGAAGATGTTCCTGATGTGCCCGATGAAACTCCAGAGGATGAAAGCTTTCTCGTGATTGAGGCGTGGAAGCATTCTGACTTTCTGTGTAAGAATTATATTCTTATAGGACTGGATGATAATCTGTATAATGTATACAGTGGCGTGGGAACGTCAAAAGAATTGTGGAATGCGCTTGAAAAGAAGTACAAAACTGAAGATGTCGGGATGAAGAAATTCGTCGCAGCAAAATTTTTGACCTACAAAATGGTAGATAGCAAGTCTGTTATTACCCAAGTCCAGGAATTNTTGTCATCAATGAAGCATTCCAAGTAGCAGCAATAATTGAGAAGTTGCTTCCATTGTGGAAGGACTTCAAAAATTATTTGAAACACAAACGTAAGGAGATGTCCCTTGAAGATCTCATTGTTCGATTGAGAATCGAAGAGGACAATAACGCTGCTGAAAAAAGAGGCTGTGGAAATTCAACAATAATAGGAGCAAATATTGTTGAAGATAACAAAAAGAGGAAGAAGGCTTATGGTCCGAAATACAACCCAAGCAAGAAGCGGTTCACTGGAAACTGCTACAACTGTGGGAAAACCGGACACAAATCTACGGAGTGTCGTGCTTAGAAGAAAGACAAGAAAAGGGGTCAAGCAAACATGGTAGAAAAATATGATGATATTGATGACTTGTGTGCCATGCTTTCTGAATGCAACTTGGTGAGCAATCCTAAGGAATGGTGGATTGATTCTGGAGCCACCCGCCATGTTTCTGCTGTGAGAGAAGTATTTTCTACATATGCTTCTGCTGGACCCGACGAGATGCTTTCCATGGGAAATGCTGCAACGGCCAAGATTGAAGGATGTGGGAAGATATTTCTGAAAATGACTTCCACCAAAGTGGTAACTTTGAACAACGTCCTTCATGTTCCTGAGATTAGGAAGAATTTAGTCTCTGCTGGACTTCTTGTTAAGCATGATTTTAAGTATGTTTTTGTGTCCGACAAGGTTGTAATAAGTAAGAATGATATGTTTGTAGGAAAAGGTTACCTTACCGAGGTCCTTTTCAAGCTTAATGTAATGATTATTAAAAATAATAATAAAATTTCAGCTTCGTCTTACTTACTTGAGTCAAATAATTAATGGCATAAACATTTGGGTCATGTCAATTATAAAACCTTGCAGAAAATGATTAACTTGGAAGTATTACCTAAATTTGAATGCGAAAAATCAAAATGTCAAATATGTGTGGAATCTAAGTATGCTAAACATCCTTATAAGTCGGTTGAAAGGAATTCAAATCCTTTAGACTTAATTCACACAAATATTTGTGACATGAAGTCAATACCATCTCGCGGTGGAAAGAAGTATTTCATAACTTTATTGATGACAGTACTCGATATTGCTACGTTTATTTACTTAATAGTAAAGATAAAGCAATAGACGCATTCAAGTAATACAAAAATGAAGTTGAAACGCAACTTAGCAAGAAAATCAAAATGATAAGAAGTGATAGGGGTGGTGAATATGAATTTCCTTTTGAACAAATATATTTAGAATATGGAATTATTCATCAAACAACGGCCCCTTACACGCCCCAATCCAATGGGATTGCAGAAAGAAAGAATCGTTCATTAAAGGAGATGATGAACGCATTGTTGATAAGTTCTGGTTTGCCACCGAACTTGTGGGGGGAAGCCGTTCTTACGGCTAGCCGAATACTAAATCGAGTACCCCATAGCAAAACACAATCCATTCCATATGAAAAATGGAAAGGAAGGAAGCCCAACTTGAATTATTTGAAAGTGTGGGGGTGTTTGGCAAAAGTGCAAATTCCTAAACCCAAAAGGGTAAAAATAGGACCGAAAACCGTTGATTGTGTTTTCATAGGATATGCGACTAATAGTAAAGCATATCGATTTCTGGTTCATAAATTAGAAAATATCGACATTCAGAATAATATAGTTATAGAATCAGATAATGCTGAGTTCTTTGAAAATATATATCCATATAAAAAGGATTGCGAGTCGATTGGTGAAGAATCTAAACGACCTCGGGAAGAAACAAAAGAAAGTACATTTAATCAGGAGGATCCAAGACGTAGTAAACGTCAAAGAACGTCTACTTCGTTTGGACCAGATTTTTTGACTTTCTTATTGGAGAACGAGCCTCAAACATTTAAAGAATCTATGTCTTCTTCGAAATCATTATTCTGAAAAGAGGCAGTCAATAGAATCCATATTGAACAACCATACATGGGAATTGGTTGATCTTCCTCCTGGAAATAAACCTTTGGGTTGTAAATGGATTTTTAAAAGAAAAATGAAAGATGATGGAACTATTGATAAATTTAAGGCAAGAATTGTTGTCAAAGGGTATGGACAACGAGAAAGTCTTGACTACTTTGATACATATTCTCCAGTGACGAGAATTATGTCTATACGAATGCTAATAGCTTTAGCTGCGGTATATGATCTTGAAATTCATCAAATGGACGTAAAGACAGTCTTCTTAAATGGAGATTTGGAGGAAGAAATCTACATGGAACAACCTGAAGGGTTTGTGGTTCCAGGTAAATAAAAGATGGTATGTAGACTTGTTAAGTCCCTCTACGGACTAAAACAAGCACCCAAACAATGGCATGCGAAATTTGACCAAACAATGTTATCAAATAGTTTTAAGATAAACGAATATGATAAATGTGTGTACATTAAAAATGTTCCAAATCACATAGTCATTATTTGCCTATATGTGGATGATATGCTGATAATGAGTAATGACATTGCAAATATAAATGCTACCAAAGCGTATGCTAACTAGCAAGTTTGATATGAAAGACTTGGGAGTTGCAGATTTAATTCTAAGGATTAAGATCCAAAAGACTTCTCAAGGTATGGCATTGTCACAATCTCATTATATTAAGACAGTACTTGAAAAATTCAAGCACTTGGGCTTTAAAGTTGCAAAGACTCCAATTGACGTGAATCTTGCATTAGTAATGAACAAATGCCAAATCATATCACAATTGGATTATGCTCGTGTGTTGGGATGCTTAATGTACATTATGAATTGTACACGACTAGATATAGCTTGTGCTATAAGTAAACTGAGTCGATACACGAGCAATCCATGTCAATCTCATTGGATGGCCATGAAACAAGTTTTGGGATATTTAGAACAAACCCTAAACTTTGATTTGCACTACAGTAAATATCCTGCAGTGATTGAAGGTTATTGTGATGCAAATTGGATCACTGGTTCAACTGATTCGAAGTCCACAAGTGGATATGTATTCACTATTGGTAGAGGAGCGGTATCTTGGAAGTCGTCCAAACAAACTTGTATTGCCCGCTCTACAATGGAGGCTGAGTTCATAGCCCTAGATAAAGCCGGTGAAGAAGCTGAATGGCTCTGGAATTTCTTGGAAGACATTCTATTCTAGCCCAAACCGTTGGCACCAATAAGCAAACATTGCGATTGACAAGCGGCAATTGGAAGGGCTGGGAGCGTTATGCATAACGGTAAATCTCGTCTTATACAACGAAGACATAAAACTGTTAGGCAATTACTCTCTAGAGGAATTATCACGATTGACTATGTAAAGTCAAGTGATAATGTGTCGGATCCACTTACAAAAGGCCTAGCTAGAGAGGTAGTTGAGAAATCATCGAGGGGAATGGGACTATGGCCGAGAACAAGTCATTGTGGCGCTAACTCTACCTAGAAGATTGGAGATCCCAAGATCTAGATTCAAGGAGATCAAACAAAGTCATTAATGACGGTTCAACATTGTCAAACAAAAATTTTGGTCCATTCTCGTGATGAGACAATGTTCAGTACCAAGGATAAAGCATTAAGGTTTTTTAATGATTTCTAAATTTGATACATAGTATATCAAATAGTGTATCTATAGGATGACATGTTTAGGAATCACCTATGTAAGTGTGAAGTGTTAGCCGCTTCAAGGAGAATTCTGCAAGGCCAATTCTCTACGCACTTATGAAACCAGGTGGTGTTCATGGCTGAAACTAACACAACAATTAGAAACAAAGACGGTTAAGGGTTGATTGTGTGACTTATGGTTGTCTAGGTATACACTAAAGTTCGACGGTTCAAAAATAGCAAATCTACCGATTGACCAAGTATATCCGACATAAGTTCACTATGGAAAGTTCAAAGGGAAACCTACTTATCCAGATGCAATTAATCATTGTTTGCGAATCACACAAGTTTTTCATGCATACTTCCATGATATAGCCATTCCCCATTCATGTGGGGGATTGTTGAGTTTTTGTTTAAGATGAAATAGTCTTAAAATGAGAGTGAATGGGAAATGGAGGGAAAATAAAATTTTGAGTAAAATTTTAAGTTCTCCTCTTCTTTTTAATGAGATATTGTCCCTCATTGATAGATGATAAGAATGTTGGTGGGTTTATATACAAATTTATTTGTTAATAGTGAATATTAACGTGATATAATCCGTGTTTTGTAACGGACGTATTCCAATCCGTGTATAGTACCACCAGATGCAATAACAATCACTCCAAGTGCTTGATCCATTACAAGCAAGTGCTTGCTCCACAAGCTAGTTCTTGCTCCATAACAAGCTAAGTGCTTGTTCCACCATGGAGGAAGGACTGATTTCTATAAATAGAGAAGATAGAGACTCAAGATACACTCGAAATACACTATGTATACACTCAATATACACTATGTATACACTCGAAATACATTCTGTATATACTCTGTATACACTGGAAAAACGAATTACAATCTGATATCCTCTTCAGTAAGAATTCAACGTCGGCTATACATTGCATTCCTTCCTCTCAGAATTTCCATTCGACTTCTGAGTTGTCCTCCTTTATTCTGCATTGTTTTTAACTACAAACAAAGCAGCTGTAAGTGTGATTTGCTGCCGAACTTTGTGTTCGCTGCTACACCAGTGTGTAATTCGTTCTGTCCTAGGAGAAAATAATTCATAATCTTGGGTAATAGGAGGGGATTAAATTTCTTAAGGAAACACTGTGAATTCAGTGGGCTCGAATTAATTTCTGTTTCATTTATATTTACATTTATACGCTAACGTTTTATTTTTCAGAATTATTATTTATAAATACAGGATAATAACCAAGGAAACCAACAGGGAGCTAATGAGGGAAAAGCTCAAGGACATCAAGACAGAGGCAGAAATGTCTACAACTAGTGATCAAATATATAACGCCTTAACTGAAAGCACACCCTAAGAAAACAGAAAATTTTCCAGTAAAGCAAGACATATAAAATGAACTGGCTATAGAATACTCATGCCTTGTTACGTTCCTCTTGTCTTTGTATAGCAATTCATACATATATTTCACCTGCATATAATAGAATACATATAAGAAATTATCTTATGATGAATGCTTTATTTATTAGTCCGTTCTTCGATCATCCTTTGGTAACTCTTTCATATAACATGTATAATTGGACAAATAAATGTTGTGTAAAATGCAAGCACGTCGATCATGAGTATCATGAGCCAGCCGTGGGCGTGCATGCCTAAAAAGTCCACGTACGTGTAGTTACTTATTCTTGATGACCTTGTTTCTCTTTTTTTTTTTTTTTTCTCCTTGTGTTTAAGTTAAATACTTAATTGAATTGGCCGCTCATTGAGTCAATGTTTTGACGCCTCATCTGTTGGTAAAACTGAAGGATGAACTCCTCGGCCTTGGCATCGATCATGTCGTCAGCGCCAATAGCATCGAAGACCTGGTCAGGATCCTCTTCTTCCTCCTCATCGAGTTCTTGGAGATTGTTTGCGGAAGCATACTGGCTCATGGTGCCAGAGGAAGTTGAGGCCTCCAGTGCTTGGAGATCGTTTGCTGAAGCGTACTGGCTCATGCTGTCGGTAATTGAGGGTGCAGCAGCAGCAGGAACATCCAGTGCTTGGAGATCGTTTGCCGAAGCATACTGGCTCATGGTTCCGCTACACGACAGAGCTGAGGGTGATGAGGTGGCACAGTAGTCATACGCCGTCTGGGGCGGCGTACGACTATTGTTGTCCTGGAGATGCAGAGGTCGCATGGACCCCACCAGCTTCTTCCAATCTCCCTTGGTGGATGATACAGCTACCTGAGCTGCTTTCTGCTTTCCTTTTGTACCATGGCGCAACACGAACATTGCAGCTTTGAACAAGCCAAATACACCTGGCTTCTTCTTCTTCTTCCTCATAACGTCATCGGTAAGCCTCTCTCCGTTATTAATGACGCCGTTAGGCTGCAGGGGCTGTTCGACTACATCATTGATGGTGTCAATATTGTAATTGGAAATTATAGACGCTTGGGATCTGCTGTTGTCGTTGTCAATTGCTGTGATGGTGAATACGCCTTCCGTCATTCTTCGGAAGAGCTTTTTCCTGTTAGTGAGGGTTAAATCGGCGACAATACAATTACCTCCCCTGCAAAATGCAGGTGGAGTTATGGAAAAAGATTTTGGGTGCAATTACAAGTGTTCTTATGCTATATATAGGAGAGCCAAAAGGAACCTAGCTAGAATTTCTATGTTGATCCTGGCGTTACTGTTTTGTTGGACAGTTTTACCATTCAATTTAAGCTTGCAAGTACAGAAATGACCGTGCATGCACATTTGTCATAAAAACAACCACAATAATTATTCGGGGAAGGGGGGG
>MU702011.1:37544-59879 GCA_026770625.1 Nicotiana glauca | reverse complement strand
GGGGGGGGGGGGGGGGGGGGGAAGGAAACAACCCCACAGTTCTTAGTAACAGGTTTCTTTTACACTGATTTTCTCATACACCATCTCACGGCAAGAAAGTATAATCACCTGAACAGTTTTTCCGAGATAATCACCTTTCCTTTCCTTCTCTAGTACAGACTGGTGCATAAACAAACTTATTTAGTGTTAAAGGGAAGCACATCCAGACACAGACACAGACACACAGACGTGTATATGTATAAGCACCTGATATATCTTTCCAGTTGTGATATTGTTATCTTTAGTCAATGTCACATCGAGAAATCGTTCATAATTTCCTAAATCTAGATCAACCTGTTGAAGCACAGTAATATTGCAAAGAATGAGCAACATTTTTGAAGTTGTGCAACATCAAATTGATTAGAACACGAAAAACCTCTCAGATAATTTTCATGGAAGACAGTATTGATGACAAGAGTTGAATAATGGGAAAGAATTTAGATAACAATAAATATCCATTATAAGATGAGATTAAAGTCAAAAAGTTGTAATTATTGAAGTGAATTAGGGCAATAGAGAAAAACAAAGAGAAGGAAGGAACCTCTCCACCATCATCGAGCACAAAAACCTCGCCATGCTCAAAAGGAGACATGGTACCAGCATCAGTGTTCAAGTAAGGATCTGCAAAACGCATGAATATTGTGGAAACAAAAGAGAGTAGCAGTAGTGAAGTAAGCACAATTAAAAAGAAGCACAAACCAATTTTGATGGAGGTAACCCGAAGGCCACAGGCTTTAAGAACAACACCGATGCTACTTGCTGTGACGCCCTTCCCCAAACCACTCACCACCCCTCCTGTTACCACAACGTACTTCATTCCTTCCACCTTCTCCTTTTGCCAGCTACTCACTCTACTACTCACTACACGCCTCGCCGCCGGAAACTGTTGGGCAGCTGCCCGTCTGAATGTACGAGAAGGAACCCAAAAGGCGTATCTTGTCAGCATCCACATTTTATTTTATCAACATTGGGAGCTCACGCCTTACTCGTCCAACCCACCACTTCACTGCACTACAATTTATTTTCTCCTTTGTTTCCCTTTCGTACAGGCTTGATTCTACATTAACCTAAACTGCTTTACATGGAACTTCCCAAAAAGGCAAAAAGGATAGGCTTGCCTATGTATTATTATACGTGTCGCATTTGATTTAGAACACAAGTTACTTAACAAGGTAATTATATGTATTCATAAACCACTATATTTTAACAGTAATTAGTCATCTATAAATATCACTTGATATATTACGGATTATAAATATTTGATATATTTAATCTATTATATTCATAAATACAATAGCAAAAATAAGCGTGAATTAGAGAAGTCCAGCTAACCAAAAAATACCCCAAAAACATAGCAATCTGAGAAATTATATAATACATTTGAATACATAAATTATATTAATTTAAAAAAATTTGTGAATACATTCATGGCATATAGCGAGACAGTGAATACGATGAAATAGATAGAATACAACAGAATATATTGAAATGCAATGCAAAAGAGATAGAGAATACAATAAAATACATGAAATACAGCGAGATACATTGAATTACAATGAAAAAAAGACAATAAATACAATGAGAATCATAGAAATACAGTGTAATACATTGAAATTACATTGAAATATATTAAATGAAATGTTCTTCTTCATCTCGAAAGAAAAAAATCGTCAATCAGTGGATCTCCAAAACTGAATCCTCTTTCCACGACCGTCGCCATCTCCTCGTTGGACTTGTTCACTCAGTCTTTAGAGGAGGTGCCAGCTCTGAGGAGTCCAAAGTCTATTAGATGTTTAGCGGAGCCCTGGATGGATAGAAGAATAAGAATTGTCGCTGAACAAACTCCAGTTTGCCATGTTCTCCAATCTCCAACATTTGCTACATTGGTTGGCTTTTATTGTTGGAATGGTTCCTCCCATTAAATCTGTTGTGTATGGTAACATTGTTGGTGTAAGGGGGGGAGTGGGAAGGGATAGAAAGAAAATAGATGGAAGGAGGAGGATATCGGAAATTTTAATGAGATGGGGGAAGAGAATGAGATGTATCAAAATAGGGAGAGAAAGAAAATAATGTAACTGATTAGCATATTTAGTGGCTTAGGGCCAGGAGGTAACCAAAATTAAATATTTTGCTATAACCCTTAAAAGGTATCTATAGAATATAATTTTTTAGATGATATTTATTTAAAATAAATAAAATATTAACATTTGCCATAGGAGGTAAAAATTTCATAAGTATACCATCAAATTACTTATCGGATAGAATCGAAATGAAAGCTGTAAAAATGGGCTTGACCAAGTTTTTTGAGCTTGCCTAGAATTGAGGCTTAAAACAAATCATATTTAGGGGTTTTAACACATTTTATCGGTCAATAAAAATAAAATGTTAGTTGCTCGTTAAATATACAAAAATATACAATGATTATAAAATATGAACATTATAATTTAATAGGAGTATATAAAAAATATTTATTTATGGAATAGATTTTGGAGGAGCTATACTGTATAAATTTTTTTCTTTTTTTTAACTATATTTGTATATTCTACAATTTACATACTTTGCCAAATTGGATTTAATTAACTGCTGCTTTTGGATTTTAGTATGATTATTTGTTTATTTATGTGTTAAATATTAGATATTTATTATGTCTTTTTATTTTAAGCCGGAAAATCATTCTTTATATGATAGAGCAACATTGTTGTCAAGTTTAGGGATGGACATCGGTCAGTTCGGTTCTGTTATGAATATTATCGGTTTAGCATATCGGTTACGGTTATCGGTTTACAAATTTGATAAACCGATAACCGAACCGATAAGATATCGGGTATCGGCTAATCGGTTATCGATCACTATCGGTTCGGTTATCGGTTTACCCGATAAGATAACTCAATCTAGAGTTAAGCAAAAAAGAAAAGACAATTCATTGGAGTTAAGCAAAAAAGAAAAGACAAGTCATTGGAGTTAAGCAAAAAAGAAAAAACAATTCATTGGAGTTAAGCAAAAAAAAGAATAATTCACATATAGTATACTAAAGACTTGCGCTAGGAGTAATTAGTAAGGTCTATGAAGAATGAAGATGAAGCAACTGAATAGTGGGGTTGAGAAAGAATAGGAGAGAATGAACGGAAGCCCCTAGAATTTGTATATACTTACAGGTAAAGTTATTATTTTATTAATTCTTATTTGGTTATCGGTTAACCCATTAATAAAATTGGCAAATCGAGGCCCGAACAAATAACCCAATAATAAAAAAATTCTAAACCGTTACCGAAGCGTTAACTCAATAACCGAATACCGATAACCTAATAAATAATTAACGGTTCGGGTTATCGGTTTTACCCGATATATGCCCAGACCTAGTCAAGTTTATCCCTTTGATACACATAAATTTTCAGATAGACATTTTAATTATAGTAGTGATCAAATAAGTACCTCTTGCGAACAGTGTCAAATACACAAATCAACTTCCGGATTGACCACTTAGCTATCCAAGCTACGTAAAAGACACATTCTGAAGTTTTGTCCCAAACTTTCCGTACCAAGACGTGTAAACTATTTTCTTTTTAAATATGAGCCAAAAAAAAAATGCCTCCCTCCTACTAGTTTTCTTTTCCTTCCAAGTTCCAAACCCCTTTTTCCCTCCCCCACCCCCCCGTTTGCTTTCTTCCTAACCCTTACCTTCTTTCTCCCCACTTGCCACCTTCAGGCCTCCTTCCCCCTCCCCTTTTGAGAAATGCTCTTGTAAGTAATTGATATACAATTCGTGTTTGATCAAATGTCTTTAAGAAGTGCTTCTGAATTTCGAATTAAGCAAAAACGTATTATCAAGATTCTTTCTACAACTAAAATTATCTTAATCAAGAAAATAAGTTTGAATATTTATTATAAAAGATTTAATTTAATTAAAATAAATTAAACAAAAATAAATTGCGTGTATGTGTATGTGCACATATATATATATTTTATATGTTAATATTTTAATCAAGATAAATATAATTAAGGAAAAAAAAAGGAGAAGACAGTTCTATAAGAGATATGAACTAAATTAGTGAGGAATAATCTGGTAAAAATAAAATTTTAATAAAATATTTTATCATGAAAATTTAATATTTTAATTTTGTTTTTGCTTCTTGAAGAAACGAAAATTGGTAGCTTCTTCTCCGTGTTGCTGCTTAACCACCTCAAAGCTCAAAAAAAAAATGTTTTTTTTCTCCCCCAGAATATCCACTTCGGTTACAATTGCAGTTGCTATGTGCATTATATTCCAGACTTTTATGCATAAAATGAATTATGCTGTTGGTCCTTAAGAAGTGATCCTTCTGTTCTTAAATTTCTCTCTTACAAGTAGTTACACTAATCTAGTAATCTGGGCAGACGCTACTTTGGCTGTGGTATTATGGAATACAAACTATGGACTCAAGATAGTAGAATAACATGACAATTAAGAGAAGATTAACAAAAAATAAAAAAACAAATTTCATGCTTTCGGACACTTGTGTGCATCCATGTTATGGTTCATTTCTTTTCGACGAACAGCGTTGGGGCATATCTCCAAGCATGGCTCTTTAAGAGTGTCGTCATCTTCTGGCTGAGGAGGTAGAATCCCGAATTTAAACTGCCAATTAGATTGGCACGACGTTATGCAAGTTCCCATGGTGTTTCTTGGATACACAAAAATTAAATTACAAGCATCCCATGCATGTGCTGCCAATATGTCAACTTCCTCACAACCATCAGCAGTAGTTATATCAACTAGAGGCTGGAACTTTTTTTTTGGGGGGGGGGGGGGGGGGTGGTTGAGGGGGCACCATCACTTGGCCAGTGAAACAGTTACCTGACAGCTATAATCTGTGAAGTTTGGCTCCATCACCAATGGAACTCCCATGTGATCCTTGAAGAAAGTCTAAAAAAGAGAACGGCAAAAATGTGATGCCCAGCAAACATAAGAAGCTCAGATATGGAAACCTTGAACATAGTTGTAATACATTTGCGGAAGCAGCCGTTTGTCTTTTTAAGTAAGTAAATTTCATTAACAGAAGCAGCGAATAATTTAAGCATTTGTAAAGTTCAAGAAGCTAATAACTCGGCTAGAAACATCATAGTTGCCACCACAAACTAGATCATTGTGGTGCAGAACAAAATTTAGATCATCTTCCTCTAATACATTTAACTTGAGTTAAGATCCGTGAAATCTCTAAAAGGCCTCTAAGTTAACCTATACACGTACTATTACCATAATTGAAAAAGAATGTATGAGAAAAACGCAATATGAAAAATAGCATGAGATCTCATTCCAATAACTTTTCACAGAGGTAAGAATATTGAATTTGACAACTCATGAAGCTACTGTATAACCTAATCTGCAACTCCAGTACATGTTCTAAAGTGTCAACGCTTAATCCATCGTTTTACTTGGTGTAACCTTTGCAACATAAATAACTTCCTTTTGTTTTTGGATTTTGCTAGCTCTGTGAGTATTGAGATAAAAGTCAAAAGAATGTCCAGGAGCAAACTTCTTTTGGTGTACTCAGTTGCATCTAGGAGATGCATACTGAATGAAATCTTCCTTTACCTGATCGTGAAAAAAAAACTACTTTCTAATTATAAATCATTTTTATCTACAGTTTGAGTATCCACACATAAAATATTGAGGTGGGGGTGGGGGCTAAAATCCTTGAACAAGTCTTGAGCAACTAAAGTCACATGTAATGATACATAAGGCTATATCGCTCTTCGGGCAGTACAAACATGCCTTTTGTGAAGAGTTACATAAAAACAACAATTATGTCTCAATCTTAAGCAAGTTCGGATCGGTTATGTGAATCCTCAATATCCATATACCATATCACTCCATTTGATCACGTTTCAGCCCAATATTATATTATTTTCCCTAACACTGAAAGTTCTGTACCATTTTTACTGATATATAAATCTCTCACAAGACAAAGACACTCCTAGTTCTAGCAAACAATGGATCTAACGCAAACGCACTAACAAGAGTAACGCAAACGCACTAACAAGAGTAACGCTTGATTCCAACTAATTGGGATAGCCCATGCATATGTTTCTTCCATTGTGCCTTATTTCATGCAAGGTCTATATAAATTTCGAGATATTGTAAGTCTTTTCAAGACAATTTCCTTCCTAATAAGTTTAGGTCAATCTCGTCTCCTTTTAACACCTTCACCACCATGATTTCACACGTACAGATCAGCGTATTTCGACATAGGATATGGCAAAAGAATCTCAAACATACTTTTCTCATTTTATCATCTATGTGTGTCAATTGCACCTTTCTGCCAAATGTGAGCATTTTAATTGGAACACTAAATTAAAAAATCTAAAATAGAAAAGAGGTGGTTGGGGAGGTTCAGGATATACACATAATTGATTAGCGAGATCTGCATGCACAAGACTTTGAAGTCCGCTAGAGTCTTAACGGAAGGCAAAGCCACATTAGTAATTTGAACATGCAATATTGACATCCGAAGGTATGTTATATGAACTCGATTAGAAGTATTTACCAGCGTGTGTACATATAAGCATATGTATGTGCAGATTTTTGCTAATTTTTAGTTTATTCAAAGAATCCGTATGAAATCCATTAACACCTATGTCATTCATTTGATGTGGGTATGCCAACTGATGATATGTTGTTTGTGACAATAATCAACAGCAATAAAACTATCATATAGTATAAATGTTAATTACATAAATTTTCATTGATGTCAATCCTAATTTGAAAAGCCTCACGTAGGTTTTAAAAAAACAAAAACCTTCCTCCTTTTAATTTCTGTATGCAAATAGTATTAGTCACGAGAACAGACTACTTCCGTTACCAAAAAAATTTGAAATCGTGATACATTGAAGGACAAATTTTGAAAAGTTTACTTCAGATGAGTTTTTAAGAAAAGCTGTTATAAGAAGATAGACAAGTTTCTCCTCAGAGAAGCACTTCCCGAAAATATATACCACATAATTTTGAAAAAAAGTATTTAAGGCCAAGAAGATGATGAAAAGAACTTCTAGAAATAACAGCCCCCACCCCCACCCCCACCCCACCCCCAAAAAGAAGTCATTCATTTTACTTATTTATGAGGAAATAGCTATTGTGAGCACCAACTGAGCAGCCCTCCAAAATATTCATCTATATCAACTATTACCTTTATTTAAAACTCCAATATAGAAGGGTTTTATTTCCCGTTATTTCAACCTTTCTTCCCGTTAATAAAGTCTCCACGTTAGCTCAAACACATAGTATGAGAACTAAAGTTTTATGGAAATAGTGGAGATAATAATCATTTAATATTTTTTGACAGAATGCTAAGTAACAAAAAACCAAAGTGCACATGACGAACTCTTCATTATATAAATGCTAAATTACAAAAAAGGACAATCAATTACACAAATCTTACAATTGGGGAGGTTCTTGCAATTTTGAAAGTCGTATGGAAGGCAATATTGAAGAAACACTTACAGGTATGCAGGCATACAAATACATGGATATATTTATGATAGATAACGCATAAACAAAAATACAACTCCTCGCGGATGCATGTACCATATTTTTCTGTCTGTTATAAGCATATTCCTTGAATATACATATTAAACCTGCACATATGCAGACATACACAACCAATACTCCTCCTATGTACTCCTTGTCACTTCCAGCCGTGCTCTATTTCCTGAATTGGCTGCTTAGGCAAGGAGCAATCTAATATGTACTAGCATATGCTGCTTTGATAGAATTACCATATTTTATAAAGTAAGAAATAGAGACTTAAAAACTTCCTGCTCTGGATAATCCACACAACATAAAAGGCAAAAAAAGAGAGGAAAACATGAATGAAGCAAAATACAATCTACTAGATATGGAGGGTTTATACACAATCTGCGCACGATATTAAAGCAACCGCCAAAGTACTTCATCAGATAAAGAATGACAAAAAGCCAGCACTGCAAATGCATCAGAAGGATGCAATTAGGAACTATAAGAAGTATCACTCTAGAAAACTGACCTGTGTAGGGAGTTTACATGTATTAATACATACACCCACACATTTGCTCTCTTCCAGATACTTGCATTTCTCCACAAAAACCTATTCGAATAATTATTTCCAGAGATCAAAATAAGGGTGAAAGCATTTTAACTAGTGGCAGTCCAACTTGTAAAAGTGTAATATCAAGGAAACCCTGATAAAATACAGAGAGTAAGGGAATAGAAATACTAACCCCACTCATCAAAGAGGAACCATTAGGAAGATCCACCGAATTAACAGCACAAGGACCCATGAGCCATTGACAAGATAATGCAGTCACCCTTGCTTTCAGAAGCATAACATTCAAATATTCAGCGAAAAAGTAGCTAGTTTAGCTTAAAAGGAGCTCAAAAAAAAACAATTGTACCATCAGGCAGTGGTAGAGCTACTCATATATTGCCGGAAAATTACACTGTAAAGATAGGTAAAATTTTTTATACATATATACTATATGTTGTCCCCTTGACTTCTCCGTGTGCTTATTTCTTTATATTTTGACACCCCTTAATTAAAAACCTGGCTCCACCACTGCTATATCATGACAGCAGAAAATCTAAGTTAAGGAAGAATGATCACTCACCAACCATCAAGGCTGCAAATTTACCACTATCTATAGGTGCAACAAGCATCCGGTAGAGCTCCAACAACAGAGGAGGGAATAGTGATCTCAATATCCGGACCTGTCACACTTGGAGTTATCACAAGGTGAGATATGAAAATGTACAACCCACTTAGTCACATCGGCCACAGATTCAACCACACCTCCCCACAAATAAGTACTCCACCGACCAGAGGAAATTTTATATATGAAAGAAAAACAACACTAGAATGGTGTTACCGCGGCGTCTCTAGTTTTGGAATTGTTTTGACCAACGGTCAGACGATGTGCCACTTCAATTAGCCCCTCGTACCCAGGCTTATCAGAGTCCCACCGAGTCTCCTACCCAAATTGCAGGACTAATTGAGAAAACCAAGCAATATGAAGTGGAGCCGGAGGTTTAGAATGGGCTTTACCTGGACCATTTTGTTCCGGAATAGACTTAGGAACAGGTTATCAAACACGCCGGGCTTGTAAGCAACAGGAGACTTGTTTTTTCTTGCTTCAATCTGTGCGGAAGGAGAAATAACTAGTAAGGCGAAAAAAAAAAAAAAAAAAAAAGACAAAGAATTGAACAAGGGAAGAGCGTTTCCCACAGGTTGTGATGTACTAGTAGAGAAGCACGAAACGCGAATATCAACTTTTCCTTTGAGCGAAGCGAAGAGGGGCGAGGGCACATGAACCATAGCCATATCCGGACTTCCTATTCTTTCTTTTACTTTCGACCTCAAGTATTTTCTTTAGGTATAACTTCATAATGACAAAAAGTTCAAATATGGGGGAGTACATAATTAGCTCTTCAACTTCCCCTTTGTCAATTAAATTTTCTGTACGAACCTAAATCTTCCAGCCAAGTTTCATAAAAAGGCCTTACCGTTTGGTGTAAGATACAATTTACACGGGGATTATATACAAATTAGTATAATTTAAAATAGTTAATTACTTTTCAGCAAAATAAAAGTTTGTACACCAGATGGTAGGTAGTTTTATTGTTTTTGGTTCAGTTAAAAATTATTTAATTTTATATTAATACATAGATTTTCCTCATTACCTTATATGTATGTAATTTATGAAGAAGAGGAAAAAAACCTAAACAAACAGTACATATGTTATGCTACTACGAGATGCTACATAATGAATATGAATCCTTCTGCCCACAGAGATGGGCAAAATACACAAGTTACCCCCTAAACTCTAGACCAAATCTCTTTTATACACTTTTTGACCACGAAAATTACCTTACACACTTAACCTTTTCAAAATGTGTCTAAGACACACCGTTTTTTTCTTGACCAATTCTTCAAAACATGTGTGTTGTCACGCTTCAATAAGGTTGTGACACGTGTACTAATTCAAGTAAAAAAAAATACTTAATATTTAAAAGAAAAAATAAAAAACACCCCCTCCCTCCCCAAGCCTCTCATCTTCTTCAAACTATCATACATTCGGCTTCCTCCTCTGTGGCTGGCACCAACACCACCTCCATGGCCGCTGCCATAGCCATAATTAAAAGAAAAGAAAAAGGTCCCATCCAAATAACCACCTTCAATACATCGCCCCGACATTAATCATCGTAAGAAAATGATCTTGTCATCGAAAAATAAAAGGCCAGTAACGACCCCTCCTTGCCTGAAATTTTTTAGTTCGAGTTGATCTTTTGGGTTTTGGTATACTAAATCTCTAAGCTCTCTGCCATTTTTGTATATTCTGAACTGGGTTTTTTGCTCATATGTTACTGAGAGGCTATCAATGAAGAAGTCTAATTGTTAGCATTTTTTTTCAAATTGGGTCTCCAGTTGTTTGCTAGTATGCCAACTAAAAGAGGTGAGCCGGAAAAGTTTAAAATTTTAGCATTTCTGGAGATGCTGATGCACGGGAAGTGTATTTGCAATATTTTTTCTGAACTGGGTCTTCAAATATTTGCTAATTATATGTTAAAGAGAGGCCATGAACTAAAATTAATAGAAATTAATACTGAATTTTTTGTAGGTGTTTTACTATTAGAATTATTCAGTGAAATGAGACAATGGAGTTGGAAGAGAACAGGAGGGTTTCGCCGGTCATGGAGGGATTGGAGGGGAAAACAAAAGAAAAAGAAAAACAAAAATAAATAAATTTGGTTTATAGGATCGACTTTATTAAATCTGAACTGTTGACATAAAGCTACATACACACACTTTTCACCTTTTCACGCGCTCCTTTTTGCGTGTCATATACCTGGTTAAAAGTGGTGCCTCTCAGACACACTCTAAAAAGGTTAAGTGTGTAAGGTAATTTTCGTGGTCAGAAAGTGTGTAAGAGAGATTTGATATATAGTTTAGGGGGTAACTTATGTATTTTGCCTAGAAGATGCTTTTGGAAGACCAAGGCACCATCTAAGGTTGCACATGAAGCATGTCTAACACTTGACAACTTGAAAAGAAGAGGATATTAAAGTATATTTGAGGTGATTTCCGTGGGAATTTTGATACAAAATCTATAAATCACTAATTGATGCAGCTATATTCCATTGGACAATGGACATATGAACTTTATAGGTAATGGCGTAATGCCATCGTAGACAATAAATTTGCGTCGAGAAAATAAAATCAAGATCGAAAATATCGCAACAATCATAATATTTTATTTCAAATATTTGAGTGTATAATCTCTGTGATTCCTCCGATTCTTCTTTTCAATAGTAAATAAATTTAAGAGCCTTTGATCTTGATCTTGGATGTGAATTTGATTTATCCGTCGCGAACACTTTGATTGTTGCCACGAATTTTATCACGAACAATTAGCCTTGATCTTAAACCCCTTGTATTTGATTTGATTTTGTTCTTGATCTTGAAAACTTGAATCGTTCTTCGTTCTTGAGCTTGAATACTTGATTTGTTCTTCGTTCTTGAACTTGAGCTTGATTGCTTAAACTTGAACTTGATTGCTTGAAGCTTGAAACTTGTGGAAGAATTTGCAGTGTTTGATCCACGAGCTCTTTCATGCTTCTTGTTATAACTTCTGGTGTCTTTTGTGAGTTATGAAGACTCCTATTTATAGTTGTGGGTAGGGGTATACAAACCGAACCGAAAAACCGCACCAAACCGAAAAGTCAAACCAAACCGATTAAAAAACCCGACTCGGTTTGGTTTGATTTGGTTTGGTATTGAATAAAAAAACCCGAACCAACCCGACATATAAATATATAATTTTTATATATATTATTTAAGATTTTATATAAAATTTTCTTTAAAAAATATCTAGAAATATTTGGAATTCTCTTGCGGGATATAAATTTTAATAGAATATGAAGTGCTCCATATTTATTGACCTTTAATAATGGGTTGTATGATCAATTTCTTATCAAGAGTTACTAAAATACGTCTATCTTTTTGTTCTTACATATTCATATCATATGCTAAGATGTATTAAATTCTTATATCTTTTTCAAATATGAAGTGGTTATTAATATTTAGGTATCATATTGATTTTTATGTTTAATTACTAAATTCGGATAACATGAAATTGTATATCAACGAGAAATTATTAGCAGACAACTAAAAGAATAATTATTACGTGTTAACTAATGGAATTCTCGCATAAGAATATTTTAATTGATAATATGTTTGTCAACTTTTTTTTTTTTACTAAATAGATGTATATATATCAAATATTTAACAAAGTAAGATTGAAATAATATGTAAGTAACAAAAAATCCGAAAACCCGACAAAACCGAACCAATCCAAACCGATAGTTTGGTTTTGGTTTTGATAAAAAGCGAACCAACCCGGTTCATGTACACCCCTAGTTGTGGGAGGAAAGAGTTATGATAAGAACAAACTCTTTCCGACCAATCAAATTAAAGTGTGACATGGCCGCATTTGATTGGCTAGAACATTCACTTGCACATGTGGCGCGATTTAATTGGCCTTTCAGTGTGACTGGGCATGCCTTGTCATTTTGACACATGGCATGGTCCTATTGGCTCTTCCGCTAGACTTGGCGCGCCACGTCATTTGACACGTGGCACCAAACTAGGTCTCTAGGAAGATGACATATTGGGCTTAATGAAGTGGGCTCATCACTTTAGCTCAATTAAACGGGCTAGCCCAATGGATTAAGACTTATTTATTTAATTCATATATATTGAACTTATATAATTAATTCAATTATATTAGCTCATAAATTTATTTGTACTAGTATATTTAAAATATAATCCAAATTATTTATTGAATTTAAATCCAATAAATTTTATATGTTTACAAATGCCCCTACTTCAAGACTTGTCTTACGAATTTCAAAGACTAGACTTGAAGTTAAAAAAATCACGTGCGCATGTTCCTCAAAGACGTCCCATGCAAATTCCATTTGCAATTTGCAACCCAGCACTTATATCCTATAATTACCCAAGCAAACTTTGAGTATTCATAATGGTTTTCATCCAAGCTTTGGTCAATTCCAACGAATTGGAAATTAATGTCATTTGCCTCAAGGATATGCCAGACTTGGATTTATGGCGACGAAAACTAATCATTGGTGTACTATAATTAGTGAAAAGAGTTGTTGGTTTATGTTTAGTCAACAATGACATGCCAATTGGAAGAGCTGGTGCAAAGAGTTAGCATGAATGCTAGGAGGAAGCTTCCTCCTTTGATGTCACCCATGACATCAAGAGGAGGTAGTTTGATGTCACCCATGACATCAAGAGGAGGTAGTTTGATGTCACCCATGACATCAAGAGGAGGTCTTTACCCTTATAAATAGATGCACTCCTTCATTTGTAGAAACCATCNNTGTTCTCTGGTGGACGTAGGATTATTTTGATCCGAACCACGTTAAATCTTGTGTTCTTTCTTTTACGTTTCTGCTAACAATTGGTATCAGAGCGACATGATTCATAACGATCCAAGGAGGAAGAACAAGCAAAGATGAGTTCCATGAAGTTTAAAATTGATAGATTCAGTGGAAGCAACAACTTCAATATCTGGAAGATCCAGATGATGGCGTTACTACGGAGGGAAGGTTCAATCCATGCTATTGACGGAAAGTATCCTAAGGATATATCAGCTCCCGACATGGAGAAGATTGAAGGGGATGCATTGAGTGCAATCCAACTATCCCTTGGACCTAACGTGCTTTGTGAAGTGAGTACAGGTATCGAAGAGACGGCCAAACTGTTATGGGAAAAGCTAGAAGGGCTATACCAAGACCGATCAGTGAGAACAAAGATGTTGTTACAACGGTGTCTTCACACATTTAAGATGGAGTCAGGTACTTCGTTACAAGATCATTTAGATGCGTTCAATAAACTTGTCATGGACTTGCAGATTGCAGGAATTAAAAGGGAGGATGAGATGCTTGCATGTGCTTTACTATTTTTATTGACTTCAGGATATCGTGATATTGGGAATTCAATGATGTATAGCAAGGAGCCTATCAAGCTTGAGCAAGTGCGGCAGGCACTTAACTCTAGTGATGTGCGGAGGCACATCGAAGGAGACAGAGATGACCAGGCAAGTGGGCTCTTTGTGAGAGGCCGGATTAGCCAACAGGGAAAGAGCAAATCAAAGTACAGATCAAAGTCTCGTGTGAACAAGAAGAATACAGAGTGTTTGGGTTGTGGCAAGAAGGGGCACTTTGAATGAGATTGCCCAATGTCAAAGTCCAAGGAAAAGGCGAGTGCATCTACAATTGAACAGGTACATGATTTTGATAATAATTATGTACTAACAACATCGTGTAATAATAGTAATTATGGAAATAAATGGGTGTTAGACTCTTCTTGTACTATGTATATGACATTCCGAAAAGACTGGTTTAGCAGCTATGAGAAAAGTGGAGGAACCGTAGTAATGGGCAATAATGCAACCTGTGAAATAGTTGGCATTGGCTCGGTTCGAGTTTGCTGCCATGATGGAGTAGTGAGGACTATTACACAAGTCCGTCATGTTCATGATCTGAAGAAGAATTTGATTTCCTTGGGTACTCTGGATGAACAAGGCTACAGGTACATGAGCGAAGCAGGAACTATGAAGGTGACTAAAGGTTCTTTCGTCATGCTGAAAGGCAAGCTGGAGAACGGCCTTTACACATTGGCCGAAAGCACCATTGTTGGCTCTGTAAATACATCTATAGTGCAGTTATCTAATGATGACAAGACAAGACTATGGCACATGAGACTGAGTCATATGAGCGCACGTGGACTGGAGATGTTGAGCAATCGTAACATTTTGGAAGGTGAGAAGATTAACACACTTGACTTCTGTGAGCACTGCGTTCTAGGGAAGCAGAAGAAGGTCAGCTTCAGTACTGGCAAACACAAGACAAGAGGAGTGCTAGACTACATCCATTCAGATTTATGGGGTCCCTCTAAACTCCATCGAAGGGCGGAAAAAGGTATCTTCTCACTTTTATTGATAATTTCTCACGAAAGGTTTGGGTGCATTTTTTGAAGGCAAAAAGTGATGCTTTTGAAGCATTTAAAGAGTGGAAGATTTTGGTTGAAAATCAAATGGAGCGGAAAATCAAGTATCTTCGCACAGACAATGGCTTGGAGTTTTGCAATGAAGAGTTTAACGAATTATGCAAGGTTCATGTGATCTCAAGACATATGAAGGTCAGGCATACCCCACAGCAGAATGGAGTTGCCGAGAGAATGAACAGAACTCTTCTTGAAAAGGCTCGTTGTATGCTCATACAAGCCAAAATGTCCAAAGTATTTTGGACTGAAGTTGTTCACACTGCTGCTCATATTGTCAATCGATCTCCAGCATCGACAATTGACTTTAAGACTCCGAATGAGGTATGGTCAGGTGAACTCTCTAACTATTTATACTTACGAGTATTTGGGCATCCAACTTATTATCACGTTAATGAAGGAAAGCTTGAACCAAGGGCTAAGAAGGCCATATTCGTAGGGTATGTGGATGGAGTAAAAAGGTACAAACTTTGGTGTTTGTCTGTACTCAAATTTATAGTTAGTAGAAATGTCACCTCCGATTAATCCTCTATACTTGATCCCCGTAAA
This sequence comes from Nicotiana glauca, assembly GCA_026770625.1. NCBI lineage: Eukaryota > Viridiplantae > Streptophyta > Magnoliopsida > Solanales > Solanaceae > Nicotiana > Nicotiana glauca. The sequence continues at coordinate 44,196 of MU702011.1, read as the reverse complement.
GTTTCTGTGGAGTTTTCAGGAAACAAGAACAACGAGCAGGTGGAGCCTCCGATGGAGCTTGCCAAGGAAAAGGGTCAAGAGACTCAGGTTAAAAATGAGTCAGAAGATATAGACCTTGAAGAACTTGATGTGAATGAACCATACACAATTGCAAAGGGGGGAGAGAAGAGGCAGACACGAGAACCGGAACGCCTTATAAATCAAGCAAACTTGATTGCATATGCGTTCGTAGCTGCATAAGAAGAGATTAAGGATCTGGAGCCCTCCTCGTATATTGAAGCAACTTCTTGCAAGGATGCTGCATAATGGCGGTTAGCCATGACTGAAGAGATGGAGTCTCTTCACAAGAATCAGACATGGGTCTTAGTGAAAAGACAAAACGGGAAGAGGAGAGTTGGATGCAAGTGGATCTATAGAAAGAAATAGGGAATTCCTGAAGTGGAAGATGCTAGGTTTAAGGCAAGGTTGGTTGCAAAAGGTTTCAGTTAGAAGGAGGGAATTGACTGCAATGAGATTTTCTCTCCAGTCGTGAAACATAGCTCAATTCGTGTGCTACTAGCATTAGTTGCACAATTTGACTTGGAGCTTCAACAGCTTGATGTCAAAACTGCTTTCTTACACGGTGATCTAGAAGAGATAATCTATATGGATCAGCCTGAAGGTTTCCTAGCTGAGGGGAAAGAAGATCACGTATGCCAACTAAAGAAATCTTTGTATGGTTTGAAGCAATCCCCTAGACAGTGGTACAAGAGGTTTGATGCATTCATGACTCCACATGAATTCTCAAGGAGTGCATTTGATAGTTGTGTGTATCACAAGAAGATGTCTGGTAACTCAATGATTTATTTACTGTTGTATGTTAATGATATGCTTATTGCTGCTAACAACATTACAGAAATAAATGTTTTGAAGAAACTGTTGAATAAGGAATTTGACATGAAGGATTTAGGAGCTGCAAAGAAAATCCTTGGTATGGAGATTTCAAGAGAAGACGGTGTTGTACATATTTCTCAGAAGAGGTATATTGAAATGATTCTCGAGAGATTCAATATGCATACGTGCAAGCCTGTAAGTACACCATTAGCTCCTCATTTTAAACTTTCAGAGTTACAAATGCCTCAGTCTGAGGATGAGGTGGAGCATATGTCAAAGATTCCTTATGTCAGTGCAGTTGGTAGAATTATGTATGCTATGGTATGCACACGTCCAGATATTGCTCAATCTGTAAGTGTGGTAAGTAGATACATGTCCAGCCCGGGAAAGAGGCATTGGGAAACTGTCAAGTGGATATTGAGATATCTCAAAGGAGCTTCTAATGTTGGTCTAACCTTTCGAAAAAGTGGTGGAGGTATTTCAATTCTCGGTTATGAGGATTCTGACTATGCAGGAGATCTTGACAGAAGAAGGTCCACAACTGGATATATCTTTACCCTCGTTGGCAGTGCCGTTAGTTGGAAGTCGACTCTACAGTCGATTGTTGCTTTGTCTACGACAGAAGCAAAATACATAGCAGCAGCAGAGGCGATGAAGGAAGCTATCTAGTTGAAAGGTCTAGTAGCGAAATTGAGTTTGGTTTAGCTGGAATCAACTCTTAGATGTGATAGTCAGAGTGCTATTCATCTAATGAAAAATCAGAGATTTCATGAGCGCACTAAACACATTGATGTTAGATTTTATTTTATTCGAGATGTTGTTAAAGAGGGAACTATCAAGGTCGTGAAGGTTATCACAGATGATAATGCTGCAGACATGTTGACCAAGATAGTCCCGCTTGCTAAGTTTGCACACTACAAAGACTTGGCGGGGGTGTGCATCAACTGATGCAACTCCGAAGAGAATAGTTGTTAGGTGGAGGTGGTATGTTAAACCATGGTTTTATTCTTCTTGTTTCTTACAACGGGATTGCCCAGTAAGCTTAGAAGTTTTGGCCAGAGTTGTTCACACGCACGCTCGAAACGCAAACCAAGGTGGAGATTGAAAAGAGTTGTTGGTTTATGTTTAGTCAACAATGGCATGCCAATTGGAAGAGTTGGTGGAAAGAGTTGGCATGATTGCTAGGAGGAAGCTTCCTCCTTTGATGTCACCCATGACATCAAGAGGAGGTAGTTTGATGTCACCCATGACATCAAGAGGAGGTCCTTACCCCTATAAATAGATGCACTCCTTCATTTGTAGAAACCATCTCAAAAACAATACAATACATTGTAGTGAGTAGAGAGTTAAGAGAGAAATTCTCTTAAGTGTAATTGGAAAATCTCTCCTTCCTTTGTAAATAATAGAAAGGCAATTGTTCTCTAGTGGATGTAGGATTATTTTGATCCGAACCACGTTAAATCTTGTGTTCTTTCTTTTATGTTTCCGCTAACAATTAGGATTTCCTTTGTCTCTTTCCCGATTTGCACGTAGACTTCACTACCCATAACTTTTCTTTACTCTAATTGAATTATTAAAATAAGACCTTATTGGACTCTAATAACCACTATTTCCACATTGCCCAACAAATTTTAACGCCACATATTGATAGCTATATAAACCCGTATGCATTGCCTCTACGAACATCAATTGCAACGTTTGCTAGCTACTTCAGAGTCTACTTTTGAAGACTTGGAAGCATTGACGCGAAGGTAATTTATTCTTCTTCTCTTGTGCTTTCTTCTTTTATTGGTTTTTTTGTAGGTCAAACAAGAAGGATTTGTTCTTATTTAACAAGAGGATCCATGTATGAAGAAGACAATCTTGGGGTGTAAGGGGGTGCGTACTCATCCTTGCCCGACTATAGGAGTGATTACTCTCAATGTGGCTCGACTATCGGAGAGATTACTCTCAAAATGGCCCAACTATCGGAGATATTACTCTTAATGTGGCATGACTATCGGAGAGATTACTCTCAAAACGGCCCGACTATTGGAGAGATTACTCTCAATGTGGCCTGACTATCGGAGAGATTACTTTCAATGTGACTCGAATATCGACAAGGACAACTTAAGGTGCATTAGGACTCATATGTCCACCTTAAGATTGAAAAGTTATAGTTCCTTTTAAGGACAAACCCGCGAAGAGGCCAACTTAAGGTGCAAAGGGACTTATATGTCCACCTTAAGATTGGAAGACTTGTCCACAAAATGTGGCTTGACTATCAGAGAGATTACTCTCAAAACGGCCCGACTATCGGAGAGATTACTCTCAATGTGTCCTGACTATTGGAGAGATTACTCTCAAAACGGCCCGACTATCAGAGAGATTACTCTCAATGTGGCCTGACTATCAGAGAGATTACTCTCAAAACGGCCCGACTATCGGAGATATTACTCTCACTGTGGCCTGACTATCAGAGAGATTATTCTCAAAACGACCCCACTTTTCGCAAGGCCAACTTAAGGTGCAAAGGGACTCATATGTCCACCTTAAGATTGGAAAGTTATAGCTCCTTTTAAGGACAAAACCGCGAAGAGGCCTAAATATTTCAACTGAAGATCAGCGAATTTGAAGACTTCAACTTGAAGACCGACAGACTTGAAGACTTCAACTTTGAGACTTGGAGGGTCTAAATATTTCAACTTGAAGATCAGCAGATTTGAAGACTTCAACTTGAAGACCGACGGACTTGAAGACTTCAACTTTGAGACTTGGAGGGCCTACATAATTCAACTTGAATTTCAACGAATTTGAAGACTTCAACTTGAAGACCGACAGACTTGAAGACTTCAACTTTGAGACTTGGAGGGCCTAAATATTTCAACTTGAAGATCAGCGGATTTGAAGACTTCAACTTGAAGACCGACGGACTTGGACTTCAACTTTGAGACTTGGAGGACCTAAATATTTCAACTTGAAGATTAGCGAATTTGAAGACTTCAACTTGAAGACCGACGGACTTGAAGACTTCAACTTTGAGACTTGGAGGGCCTAAATATTTCAACTTGAAGATTAGCAGATTTGAAGACTTCAACTTGTAGACCGACGGGGTTGAAGATGTCAACTTGTGGACTTCAACTTGAATACACTTGAAGACTTTAACTTGGAGACTTCGAGGGCTTAAATATTTTAGCTTCTCTTTTGCTTTACATTGTTCGACTTTTATCTTAGTCGCATAATTTTCAGTTTTACGTGCTTGTAACAAATGATTCATATCTTGTCGCGGGAGAGTCCAAATAATGAACCGTTTGATGAATTCAATATCTAAAATATATCCAATACTCATAATCAAAAACCTTCATAATCGCGCCGGATAATATTTTGAAACTAACTTTCGATTTCACCATGTTGAAAATTTAATATTTGCGCAGTCTCACCAACAAATTCATATCTCGGTGTAGAAATATCAAATTGCAAACCATTTGATTTCAAGAAAACCAGACTTCAATATCTAGAACATATCCAAAATTCTCAATCAAACAACTTCAGAATCGTCCCAGATAATATTTTGAAATCAACTTTATATTGCATCACGCTATCAATTCCAGATTTGCACACTCTCACCAAAAAATTCATATCTTGGTGTAGAAATATCGAAATTGCAAACCGTTTGATTTCAAGAAAACTAGACTTCACGATCTAGAACATATCCAAAATTCTCAATCAAACAACTTCATAATCATCCCAGATAATATTTTGAAATCAACTTTACATTGCACCACACCATCAATTCCAGATTTGCGCTGTCTCACAAAAATTCATATCTTGGTATGGAAGGCTCGAGATCGAAAGATGTCTTACTTGCCATCAATCGAAATTTAAGAGCCATATTATCACAAATATCTTGAGTTCAAGTCTCATTGAATTTGAAACGTTGTGCCAAGCAATCTTTTCCTTATACTTGTGTTTCCTTTTGATGTCTCTCTTCTCTTCCCCCCCTTTTTTTAGGCAGAGGGCGGACTTGGAGACCAACAAACTTTAAGGTTTGGAGAACCTGAAGACATAGAGAATCCTTGGACTTCAATGCAAATACTTGACATCCTACTAAAATTGGCCCATTGAAGATATCAATTTACCATTGAGGGTTGCCCTTTTTAAATCAAATGAGTTCAAAGTTCAGCTTGATTAATCAAATGGCATTTCAGCTTGATTTTACATTCCTTCATACTTCATTCGAACAACAATTGGGGCAATATGTATCTTTTTAACTTATGCGACTAAACTTAGAATAAAACTCTAAGCTGCCTACGTACCCCAGTGAAGAGGATCAAGTCATACCGTAGTTCAGACTGGGTAGATTTGTTTTTGGGACATACACAATTTATACTCTTGCGGGCCAGGAGTGTAGCAACATGCAGAATAGGCTCGTGTGTCAAGGAGCATCATGACTTGCAGTTTAGGCTCGTACGTCGAGGAGCGGCACGATTTCAAGGATAATACTTCTTTAAGAATTTGCCATTGATGGGGCCGATTTTCATGCCATCTGCATCAACCAGCTTGTAAGCCCCACTTGAGTAAGCTTCTTGTACGACATATGGCCCATCTCATTTTGAAGTGAACTTCCCTACAGGTTTATGGGAAGTAATTATGGGTCTTCGTACGACAAGGACTTGATCTCCTGCTTGAAAGGATCTCGGGCAAACTCTTTTATTGAAGGCGCGAGATAATCGAGCTTGATAACATTCAAGACTCTGTTGAGCTTCCAATCTCTTTTCATCAAGAGCTTCTAACTCTACTAATCGAAGTTGAGTGCTTTCTTCACCAGTGATCCCTTCTTGAATAGCCTGTCGTAACGAAGGTATTTGATGCTCAAGTGGCACGACGGCTTTGACTCCATAAATGAGTGAATAAGGAGTCGCATGTGTTGGCCCGCGGTGAGTCATCCTATATGCCCATATAGCTTCTTCCATGCGGTAATTCCAATCTCGTTTGGATTTGGAGACTACTTTCTTTAAGAAGTTGCATAGAGTCTTGTTGAATGCCTCAGCTAGACCATTGGCGGCATCATTGTACATCGAAGAGTTACGTTGCTTGAAGCCAAAGAGATCACAAATCTTGTTCATTAACCTATTATCGAATGGATTTCCATTATCCTTTATTATGTAACGAGGAATGCCAAAGCAATAAATAATGTTTACTCGAATGAAACTTGCAACATTTTCCTTCTTTAATTCCTTAAGAGCAACAACTTCAGCCCATTTTGAGAAGTAGTCTGTTGCAGCCAAGATGTATAGGTGCCCACCAGAGGACTTTGGCAGTGGTCCAACAACATCCAATCCCCAAGCGTCAAATGGCCAGGATGCAACAGTCGGGTGCAACACTTCAGGAGGTTGATGAATAAAATTCACATGGAATTGACAAGCCTTGCATCTTCGGGCATAGTCCAAGCAATCTTTTACCATTGTTGGCCAATAATATCCCATCCTTTTTATATGGAAGTGGAGCTTTGGTCTAGACTGGTGTGGCTCACATGTGTTGCGACCAAAACACTCACGCAAGTGTACGCGATCGCCAAGTAATATAGTAGTAAGTAAAGTATCGTTCCCACGAGGAATTGTGATTAACTTCTCGACTGATGTAGACTTAAACAATTATCAATTCAAGCTAAATTATCACCAAATATATATAAAACCAATTTACAAATTACTTAATAATTAAACAATAATTCAACACAAAATTACTACAACAATTGCACAATATTTTGATAACAATTTGGATAAGGATATTCCAAGGTACT
>MU702011.1:12237-34527 GCA_026770625.1 Nicotiana glauca | reverse complement strand
ATGGGCATTTTACTCAACTTGATTCCAACTTGATTTATTTAGCTTTTACTCAGACTTCAAAGCCTCAAATTACTCAATTTCATTCCGAATAAATCCTTAAGTTGGAAACTCTTCCTGCAAGGCATAAATCATGAATTTAGTATAATTCATAATCATTTAAGCTCCAACATTTGTAAAATGCAGTAATTAAAGTGTTGTTACAACGACTACAACACGAGTTTTTAGCCTATGATCAACATGCCCTAAAATGTGCCTCTTGCAAAGCTTGGAGCGCTTCTTATTCTCCTAGGCATCGCAAGAGTACTCCCTTGAACAACCTTCTGTATAGAGTATCCTTGTAGTAAAGGAAGCAAGGTGCACGATGACGGATTTCAGTCCTTCTCCTCGGATTTTCTGGAAGTATCCCATAGCATAAGTAGTCGATAATGGGTTGTCTCCATTCTTCTTTCTCAACTTCAGAAACAACAACAAGATGCTTGAGTTTGTTTTCTTCACCTTCAGCCTCATTTGGCGGTGGTACTACCCATTTTTGGCCGACGGTACCTTGCGCTTGGTCAGGCAGGGCTAATGATGAAGCTAGAGCAGCTAAAGCATCCGCCTTCTTATTTTCTTTCCTCGGCACATGCTGAATAGTCACATCACCGAGCCACCCATCAACTTTTTAGCGTAATCATGATATGGGCATAGTTCAGGATTTTTAACCTCGTAACTACCCAAAAGCTGATTGACCACTAACTAGGAGTCACCAAAGACTTGCAATTGCAATTGCTTCATATCAACGGCCATTTCAAGACCAAGTATTAATGCTTGATACTCAGTAACATTGTTGGAACAGAGTTGTGTCAAGGTGAAGGAGTAAGGTAAGACTTCACCATGGGGAGTGGCAAATACTACGCCAGCCCCGGCTCCCCCACGACGCGCAACACCATCAAAGTACATCTTCTATGGAGGTTGAATTTCAATGACCATTGCATCCTCATCAGGTGGTTCATCGGTTAGCTCCCAGTCATCAGGTATCAGATGATCTGCCAAGAAGTCTGCCAATGCTTGTCCCTTTACAGCCTTTTGAGGGATGTACACAATCTCGAATTGTTAAAATTGGAGGTACCATCTCGCTAGTCGATCACTAAGAACAGGTTTTGACATCACAAACTTGATGGGATTTGCTTTAGAAATAAGACAGACAACATGAGCTTGAAAGTAGTGCTTCAACTTTTGCATTGAGAACACTAGCGCCAAACACAACTTCTCAATTGGTGAATAATTCAATTCGTTTGGTGTCATCATCCTACTCAAGTAGTAAAGAGAGTTTTCTTTCCCCTCACTATTTTCTTAGGCCAACAGTGCTCCAACAGACCTTTCCTGCGCTGCAATGTATAGTATCAATGGCTTTCCAGGTATAGGAGCTGCTAAAACTGGAGGCTTCATCAAGTAGGTTTTGATACTTTCGAAAGCATTCCTACAAGATTGGTCCCACTTGAAAGGAATGCCTTTCTTCATGAGGCGACTAAATGGTTGGCACCTCCCAACTAGGTTTGATATGAATCTTCTAAGGTATGCTAGCTTTCCTTGCAGACTTTTCAATTTATGGATATCTCGAGGCTCAGGCATTTTCAAAATGGAATCCATTTTGACTTGATCAATTTTGATCTCTCGATGTCGGACAATGAAACCAAGGAACTTTCCAGAAGTAACTCCAAAGGCACATTTCAATGGATTCATCCTAAGTTGGTACCTCCTGAGAAATTCAAATACCATCCTTAAGTTTTTCATGTGGTCACCCCTCTCTCTTGATTTCACCACCATGTCGTCAACATATCATTCGACATTCTTGTGGAGAAGATTGTCAAAAATATTTTGCATAGCCCTTTGGTAAGTAGCACCAACATTATTCAAGCCAAAAGGAATTACCTTGTAGCTATAAATACCCTTTGAGGCACAGAATACAGTAAGCTCTTCATCTTTTAGTGCCATGCATATTTGGTTATAGCCCGACGAACCGTCCATGAAAGACATTGCCTCGTAACCAGTAGTAGCATCGATCATCATCTCTGGAATAGGAAGCAAAAATTCATCTTTCAGACATGTATTGTTGAGATTTCTAAAGTCAACGCACACTCGAATCTGGCCATTCTTCTTCCTTACAGGGACAATACTTGAAACCCATGTTGGGTATTTAACTTCGCGAATAAAGCCAGCTTCGATGAGTTTATTAACTTCGGTTTCAATCAAGGGAACCAAGTTTGGCCTAAAATGCCTTTGAGCTTGTTTAACAGGGCGAGCACCATTTTTGACTGCAAGGTGATGGACTGCTACATCTCTTCGTAACTCCAAGCAAAGACATCCCTGAACTCTTTGAGTAACTCAATATAAGTGCTCTCTTCATCAGCTTCTAGTAAAACACCTAGGTAGGTAGGTCTTGGTTCTTCATCGGTGCCAAGGTTAACTTCTTTTAAGGCATCAACTGTCGTCTTCACTCCTTTTTCAAGTTCAGGTGGAGCATCCTTCGCATCTTCATCTTCTTGAGGGTCCCCATCATTGAAGGATATGTGATAACACGACAAAACATCCTCCAATTCTACATTATCTGTGAGATTTTTGCCTCGCATGAATTACTCCTACAGAATTTCCAAAATTAAAATTTTTCTTTTAATTATTTGGTTTTAGGAATTAATTGCATAATTTTCGTGTTTGCTTGCATTTTTTTGTGCATATTTCATTTATGTAATTCATGAAAAAACACAAAAAAAAAATACATGGCATTTTCATTTAGGATCCAATTTTCTATTTCTAGGATAATTAGTTAATTAATATTATAAAAATAAAAGAAAACAACAAAAATAGTTCATTTTTTGCATTTTTAATCTCTTATTTTCGAATTGTTGTAGTTTTCTCTTAATTTAGGACTTAATTAATTTTTATAAATACTACGAAGGATAATTAGCTTATTTGGTAAATTAATTTAATTTTAAGAATTAATTTTGGTTTTATGTTAATTTGAAAAGGAAAAGAAAAGAAGAAATAAAAAGAAAAAGAAAGGAAAATAAGAAAGGCTATTACTTTGGGCCAAATTGCCAAGCCCAAACCCCTACACTCGTCCAAACCCCCAAATCCGGCCCAATTACCCAAATACCCGATCCAACCCCTCCTTCTCATCAAAACGACCCCGTTTAAGTCGAGTTCAATCTGGGTCGTCGAGGTTTTTTCATCCAACGGTTGGGAAGTTGGGTTCATTTGACATAAATATGTCCAAACGTCCCCCTTACCCCCATCTCTCATCTCTCTCAGACTCCTCCCACCTAGAACCCTAGCCAGCCGCCCTTGAAATCTCAACGCCTGAGGGTGGCGGCGCCACCACCAACCACCACCAAAATTACACCCTACAACCATCTCACTCCCCTCATCTCAAATCCCCAGTCTGTTCCTTTCAAATCCGCCCAAAGCCTCTCGAATCTTAAATCTAAGGTTCGAGTTCTAGGGGATTCCTCCATGCAAGGTCACCCCTCCAAGTTCCCCGATTGTTCCGAGCCTGTTTCGTCTCGAGATGATGTTCTTCGTCCGTTCTTGACAAAGAACCGACGATTTATACCATTTCGAGACTTAAACAAAGTTACCCGTTGTTTTAAAGTCCAAACTAGTAAGTTTCCTTTTCTTTGTTCACATTTTTATTCATCCTTTTGCTTCGTCTGGTTTTGCTGTTCTGTCTGCGTTTTTTGAATTCATTTTCCCCCTCAAAGGTAGTTTGTTCGGTATGTGTGTGTGTGTTTGTTTCTTTTCCATCTTTCCAATATTTCTTTCTCTTAGTCAATATTTTCCTATCTTTATGTGATTTTTATTTTAGGGTATGAAATTTTATGATAATTAGTTTAGGTAGGTTGGTGTCGAATTGTTAGTTTAATTTTAATATATCAATCTAGCATGATAATTTGATACATGTTCTGAAATAATTCAACTGTTTTCATTTTTGCCTATCATGGATTGGCTTGGTTTGCAACTCCTTTTGTTTTGAATTCCGGGTTGGGTCTGTGGGGAATTACTGAATTGTTTTAGGTTTCGGTTAATTTAAAAGCCCAAAGAGAAGGAAATTTAGTCTGGTTTGGGGTTGGACCATGGGTCAACTTGACCCATGTGGTATGCTACAGTAAAAATAGGGCACTAAGGGGTATTTTGGGTAATGTACTTGGGGAATCTCTCAAGTAACTGCTAAGGAAGCTTCTTAGAAGCTGCAAAACAGACTTTCTTGGCAAGCAAGTCAGTAATTGAGGGACTAAGCTGCAAAAAGGAAAATTGGGAAAGGTCTAAAATGCAAAATTGAACACTTTAAGGCTGCCATAATAGCTTGCCTATAAAGGCGTTGCTAGGGAGAGTTGAATTCATTTTTTTAAGAGCTAAAAATCCAAAAGTAGCAAAAACGACTGAAAATATCTAGTGAAACACTGTTCCATTGAAGAATTTGGTGATCCTTAAGGCTCTTATTTCTGAAATCATATATGGATAATCAATGTTTAAAATGACTTGATTTTGGATGATTTTCAAGAGTTTTGGTTGTCTTTTGATTACTAAACATCATTTGAGATTTCTGTTGGTTCGAACTTGTTTGAAAGCTGGTTTTTCCTTGGTTATTTCTGGGCTAATTCCATTGCTGCTATTTTGTTTTGCTGCTGTTGACTCTCCTTGTCCTATTCTTTTGCAAATTCTAGGTACACATTCCTGAAAATCACACAATGTGATATTCAATCAAAGACTTAGAAATGAAAATTGGAATTTTGATACTTGGATGTTAGACCGTTAGTTCTTAGTTATTTTCATTTCCATTCTTCCGTATCTTGTTCTTTTAAATGACATGTGCGCAATTGAGAGTTTGGATATGATTCTGTTAAAGCAAAAATGATTATGAACATGCTAAACCCTATGTTAGAGTGTGTCAAGTGAGTCGGTGCTAAGATCTTACTTCTCACTATGTAATTCAAGTGACAAGGGACTCTATTGAAGCTATTTTGTTTGTTTAGTTTTCTTTTTCTTTACGAAGCAATTCTGCACATGAGCTGTTATGTAATATTTAAAGCTTTGGGGGGGTGTTAATGATCGAGTAGTGCTGATATTTGGTGAGGCATGTTTATTTCTTAATTGTGGTTGATTTGCACTCACCTAGACTCGATGTTGGAGCTGNGGGGGGGGGGTCCTTTGTGGAGATGTAGCTTGTTGTTGAAACACAGGTTTCCTTTTCAAGCATTTGGTTAAACTCATGCTAAGATAACAATAAACTTTCAATTAAGCAAATTGTATTAATTGGTTAAAGCTTAGGATCAATTGTTGATTTGATTTCGCATTTGCCTCTAATCTAAGCCAGTTAACGTTGGTTTGTGTGTTGAACAATAATGCATTAATGTCAAGAATGGTTCAACTTGACCCATGTGGTATGCTACAGTAAAGAACATGGCACTAGGGGGTATTTTGGGTAATGTACTTGGGGAATCTCTCAAGTAACTACTAAGGAAGCTTCTTAGAAGCTGCAAAACAGACTTTCTTGGCAAGCAAGTCAGTAATTGAGGGACTAAGCTGCAAAAAGGAAAATTGGAAAAGGTCTAAAATGCAAAATTGAACACCTTAAGGCTACCCTAATAGCTTGCCTATAAAGGCATTGCTAGGGAGAGTTGAATTCATTTTTTTTAGGAGCTAAAAATCCAAAAATAGCAAAAACGGCTGAAAATATCTAGTGAAACACAGTTCCATTGAAGAATTTGGTGATCCTTGAGGCTCATTTCTGAAATCATCTCTGGATAATCAGTTTTTAAAATAACTTGATTTTGGATGATTTTCAAGAGCTTTGGTTCAAGTTTTGGTTGTCTTTTGATTACTAAACATCATTTGAGATTTCTGTTGGTTCGAACTTGTTTGAAAGCTAGTTTTTCCTTGTTTATTTCTGGGTTAATTCCATTACTACTGTTTTGTCTTGCTGCTATTGATTCTCCTTGTCCTATTCTTTTGCAAATTCTAGGTACACATTCCTAAAAATCACACAATGTGATATTCAATTGAAGATTGAGAAATGAAAACTGGAATTTTGATACTTGGATGTTAGACCGTTAGTTCTTAGTTATTTTCATTTTAATTCTTTTGTATCCTGTTCTTTTAAATGACATGTGCACAATTGAGAGTTTGGATATGATTCTGTTAAAGTAAAAATGATTATGAACATGCTAAACCCTGTGTTAGAGTGTGTCAAGTGAGTCAGTGCTTAGATCTTACTTCTCATTGTGTAATTCAAGTGACAAGGGACTCTTTTGAAGCTATTTTGTTTGTTTAGTTTTCTTTTTCTTTACGAAGCAATTCTGCACATGAGCTGTTATGTAATATTTAAAGCTTTGGGGGGTGTTAATGATCGAGTAGTGCTGATATTTGGCGAGGCATGTTTATTTCTTAATTGTGGTTGATTTGCACTCACCTAGACTCGATGTTGGAGCTGGAATTTTGTTTAGTTTTGCTCGTCAAAAGTTTTAAGCCCTTTAAGTTTGGGATGGGAGGGGGGGGGGTCCTTTGTGTAGATGTAGCTTGTTGTTGAAACACCGGTTTCCTTTTCAAGCATTTGGTTAAACTCATGCTAAGATAACAATAGACTTTCAATTAAGCAAATTGTATTAATTGGTTAAAGCTTAGGATCAATTATTGATTTGATTTCGCATTTGCCTCTAATCTAAGCCGGTTAACGTTGGTTTGTGTGTTGAACAATAATGCATTAATGTCAAGAATGGTTCAATTGTGAGTGTGCAATCAATAATTGTGGGATTTCTTAAAATAGCCTGATTTGTAAATTGTGAAACAAATGTCTAATGTTTCCGTTGTGAGGGGATTCAAAGGGCATTGGCCTATTCATTCATTTGGGCTCTCAATGGGCCCAATATGGTTCTGTCGCAAAGTAGTATTTAATTAGAGTGGCCTTGCACGTTGTAGGCTAATGGGATTCATGCTCAATCCAACTGCAACCCTTTAATTTTCGACTCGTCCTTCTAGTTTAAAACAACACTCTTAGTTAGATTAAGTAATAGTGGAAGCCTAATTTCTTTAACTTTGGAATAATTCATTTTCTCCAACCAGTTGAGGTGAGCCATGGTAGATAATAAGTAGTTTATGACCCTACGAACCTTAGTTTGAATACCTCTTTTAAAATTGGAATTGAGGTGCGCCGGCCAAATAGAATCTCAAATGCGTGGCCCTCATTTGATTATTTCTTTTAAAATACTTAGAATTTGAGGCGTGCCATTTAGCAAATTTCCATGGCCTTCGCAAAGTTAACAACGCGTAGTTTCTTTAGGCGTATTATTTTAATAATTTATCTTTCTAAACTCGGGTGCATATTTATGTGACCCAAATCTAAATCTCAACAATATTTGATAAATGTGTCGAGGATCGCGGATGCATTTATGTTACGCAGTTCAAGACACGTTTTAAATAACGTTGCAATTTTCCTTAAAATTAATAAAATAAAGCGGTTAAAGTTTAAAATTGCACCATAGGCTACAACATGTAATAAAATCAGATAGTAGGCCAAATATGATAGTTTAAGCGATCGTGCTAGAACCACGGAATTCGGGGGTGCCTAACACTTTCCCTCGGGTTAACAAAATTCCTTATTCAGAATTTCTGGTTCGCAGACTTCAAAAGGAAAGTCAAAATTTACTCGATTTGGGATTTAAATAAACCGGTGACTTGGGACACCAAATAAACTATCCCAAGTGGCGACTCTGAATTAAAAAAAAATCATATTTCGAATAATATAACTTTAATTGGAAAAAATCCCCCTTGTACTACCTTCGGGTGTGTAAAAAGGAGATGTGACAGCTCTGGCGACTCTGCTGGGGACAAGAACCCAGAACTTCTAGTTTAGGGTTCAGAATTCGAGCTTAGATGAATTGTTATATTTGGCTTTATCTGTCATTTGATTTTACTACATGTTTGGGCCTAATGTGCTAAATGTTGCTTTTACCGCTTTGATATTATCTGAACTATATATAAACTACTACGAAACCCTTCTCTTCTCATCTTCGGGGATGTGCTCGCTGGTCGAGACTCCCTATTCTATTAGTGTCATACCTTGAAATAAGAAAGAGGCTCGGACAAGTTTCTAAGCCGGATGGCCTTTTGGTTCCCGGTACATAGCCCCCTCCTCGGCTCGAATTGTCCGCTCGGATACACAAATCTAGAACAACATACCCAGGTTTTGTACCTAGAATAACTCAGCCTCATGCCGGATCCCTAGTAGGAACGTTTGTTTGCATCATGTGCATTAATTTGACTTTGGAGACTTAACACAGGGGTTGAGTCTATCTAGGACAGATGTACCCGAAATGAAAAGACCATCCTGATGCATCATACTTGCTACTTGTGCATTTATTTGCTTTGAATTTGCATGTTGACCGGCTTATCGAATAATAGGGGAAAAGTTGAGAAGAAGAAAGTCAATGTGAGGGCTGGGAGAAATAATTGTCTATTTTGAAAAACCAATGTCCAAAAAATACTGAAACTCTGCCAAAATTTTGAAGAAAAAAAAGAAAATTTTGTTTTTATAGTTGGTTTTTGTTTTGTCAAAATTGACCGAACTACGCGGGTCTGATTCTCACCGGATGTGAGATATGTAGGCAAACCTCATTGGTTCCGGTCCCAATTTTCAAAAAATCCAAAAATGTTTTCCTTTAGTTCCTTCTTCAGAAATCTTTCCTTTGAAAATGAAAAAAAAAGAAGTTTTTGAAACTCAAAAATAATTTCCTTCTTTCTAATGTCTTTCATACGAAAAAAGAAAAATCAATAAAAAAAAAACCAAAAATACAGATTTCCTTCATTTTGAATTATTTTTCCAGGTCAGGTTAGGTTACCGACGCCCTTGTGCCCAACCCGCTCATCCCATGCGGGCACCCTCCAATGATCCTAACATTCCTTCTGCGGTTCGCTCCCAGGCACCGGCTTCAAGGGCACCGCCTCCAATGTTCATATTTCAAAGTCCACAACTTCAGTCAGAAATAGCATATGTGACCCCATACTCTTTCACTCAACCTCCGAAATATAATCTCTCAGTGGAGCAAGAAAAGGTTGTTAAAAATCCCGAGCAAGAGGAAATTGCTCGGAAGATGAAGAGCCTGGAACAAAGCCTGAAAAACATGCAAGGTCTGAGTGGCCAAAAGAGTGTCTTATACTCCGACCTTTGTATGTTTCCCCATGTCCACTTGCTAGTTGGCTTCAAGATGCCAAAATTTGAAAGTACGACGGGCATGGAGACCCGGTCGCTCATATGAAACGATATTGTAACCAGTTGAGGGATGCTGGTGGAAAAGAGGAGCTACTTATGGCCTATTTTGGGGAAAGTCTCACCGGAATCACTTCTGAGTGGTATACAGATCAAGAAATTGCTCATTGGCACGTGTGGGATGATATGGCTCGAGATTTTGTCCGCCAGTTCCAGTATAATGTGGACATCGCTCCCGACAGGAACACTTTGTCCAATTTGAAAAGGAAAACCACGGAAAGCTTCCGAGAATATGCTGTCAAATGGCGTGAGCAAGCTGCCAGGGTAAAGCCTCCAATGGATGAAATCAAAATGGTCACTATTTTTTTGCAGGCCCAAGAGGCTAACTACTTCCAAAACATGATGTCTGTTGTGGGTAAGCCATTTGCTGAGGCTATCAAAATCGGGGAAATGGTTGAAAATGGTTTAAAAATAGGTCGAATCTTGAGTCATGCTGCTTTTAAGGCCACATCACAGTCTACTCAGAATGGTTCGGAGAGTTTGATAGACATAAATAGGAGTGAAGAAGGATTCATGATGGTCTCAAGCTCGAGGGGGCCCGCAGGTCATTCAGCCAATCATATGTGCCTCTTATCGTCCCACCATACTATTATCCTCTTCCAGGTGTTGCTTATGCCGCGACACTGCCTCCCTATACAGTGATGAATGCGCAACCTTACCCGCGGCTACAATATTATACACAAAACTGAGCTCCACCTCCCAGAAATGCCCATCATTACCAAGCTCCATATAATCCCCAACCAAATGATCCCCAATACAATCCTCGCCCATGAGAGCCTTTCAGAAAGAATCAGTTCACCCCTATTGGTGAATCGTATTCAAGCTTGTTCCAAAAGTTAATCTGGCTAGATTTATTGCAGTCAGTAGCCCCGAACCGGCCAAATCCCGAGTCCTTCTCACACCGAGATGATGCTAGATGTGAATACCACTCTGGAGCAGTAGGACATAGTACTGAAGACTGTTGGACCCTCAAAAGGGCAGTTGAGGATTTGATTGAAGCTGAAAGAATCATTTTTTTTCGAGATGAAGACGCTCCTAATGTGATGAACAATTTGTTGCCTGCCCACAACAACGAGCCAATATTCGGAATGATTTGTGAAGATGAGGAATTTGATCCGGCACTAAGTCCATTGCAGCCATGCCGAGACAGAAGAAAAGCCAAAAAATTGTCACCAAGCCTGAAAGTTCCCCATCAGAGGGTAGTCTTGGTAGCCAATCTTGCTGTCCTTTCTGTGTCCGGATTATCTCAGGGTGTGATCCGGATGTTTTACTTTAGTGTTTTACTTTCCGATGTAAACCCTTCTATCTTCAAAATTGAAAAAAAAATAAATGAAATTAATATTTCATTGTCCAGGAATGTCTCTTTTCTTAATCTTGTCATTTTTCCTATACTCTTTTTAGTTCTGTTAAATGCAAATTTCAATAACATGACATGCTTGCGGACTTCATGCACATATCCCAAAATGCTGTCAGACTTCGAAATAATGAATTAAGAGTCGAAATGCAAAGAAGATAAGTTTGAGGAAATAAAACAAACAGTTTGAACAACTGAAGGAAAATTGGTTCCAGAATTGGAAAGGTCCATACATTACAACAAGAGTACTACCAAAATAGTGCATTGTACTTGGGACACATCGAAGAAAATGTCCCTGAAACAACTGTCAATGCAAATGCAGTGAAAAGGTACTATGTTGGATCCTCCGTATAATTCTAATATTCTTCGGTTGGGATGACGAAGGCTTTCATTCTCTCTACCCAAACAATATCAAAACTTTGCAAACCCTTTGAGCCGGCTCTCATTCTTTAATTACCCTCTTTGGAACCTGAAAGTGTTATTGAAAAATGAATGAAAAAAAAAAGACAAAAAAAAAAGATACAAAAAAAGAAGGGGTAAATAAAAGACAAAGAATTTTAAATGAAAAATGAAAAAAGAGAGAGGAAAAGAAAGAGAAAACAAAACAAAGAAGAAAACCAAAAGAAAAATAAAAAACAAAGTTTTCCCTGAACTATGTTTGACTTGATTCCGAAAGGATACGTAGGCAGCCTCTCTCTAGGGTTCAGTCACACCAAAATCAAAATCCAATTTCCCCCAAAAGTGAAACTAGGGCAGAAGTTATAATGGTCTAGCGATGGCTTCGCCTGAAAGGTTCCAAAGTTGTAACTCAATCCAAATCCTTTTTACCCCAAAACCTTGTTCAAGTCCTTCTGATCAATCGGCAAAGAGGTTCGAAATGGGAGGATATAGTTACTTGGATCTGATACAACAAGATGAGCGAAATAAAATGAGAGAGACTTATTAGTGAAAACCCACAGGTACCATAAGTCGACGGTGAGTAGAGAAACTGAAAAACGAGAGAGTCTTGTTAGTGAAAACTCGTAAAGAGCACTATATTACGACGGTGAGAAGAGAAATGAGAGAGTTCAGCTGGTGAAAACCCACAAAAAGGTGCCGCTGATCGAAAAGAGGATCCTCACAACCATCGATATCGACAAATTCTTGGCAAGGCTCTCGATTTTGAAGCAAAAGTTGTAATGAATTTCTGAGAGTCGTACGGTTTACACAGATCAGGCATCCTATCCAAAAGGCATGTCATGTTCATTGAAGTCCGCATGCACTCCAGATAAGTCCTTCTTTCCTTTCCCCGAAAGGGACACTTCTTATTTTAAACTCATTCGCCATTACATTGTTTGTTTTCTTTGAATCCCTTTCGGTCTCACATTGTTCCGACTAAGACAAAGAAAGGATGGCATGACTGATTTACATAAATCTCATTTGGCGCGAGTTAATGTGCAGAAAGGCACCCGGCTTCGTCACGAGGATCAAGTCGACCCCGACTAGCCCTGGCGGCTGATTCTTCGAAATCAAAACTCTCATAAAGAGAAAATCAAATTAAAGCGCCTATAAAGTCAATTGAAGTTGAAAAGGTTGAGTCCCTCGTGGCTAACCACCTCGGCAAAAGTTGAAGAAGCTAAGGTACCCCAAATTCTCTGAAATTGAAGTTGGAAGAAAGAAGCCAGAAAAGAGAGGCCTACAAAGGCAAAATAAAGTTGGAAAAGTAAGTCCCACGCGACTAGCCGTTGCAGCAGAGTTTGAGGAGCAAAAGTTCCACAATGCTCCGAAGTTAAAGAAAAAAAGAAGGAAAAAAGAAAAAAAATAAAAAGAAAAGGCAACAAGTCAGAAAGGGAAATGCCCACAAATGTGAAATAAGTTGAAAGCTTAAGTCCCCCACGACAAATCATCATGGCAAAGTCTGAAAAAGAAAAACCAGAGGTTCTCCAGGTTAGAAATGAAATTGGTCCTCAGGGGACGAGCAGTTGCAATTCAGATCTTCATCAAAGAAGCCGAACCGAGATCAAGTGATTGAAACAATCAAGGCCACAAAACCAATCACCGTTTCAAAATAACAATTTTTCTTTGTTTGAAAACATGAAACATGTGTAATCCAAAGCAACCATGCAAGAAGCAGGTGCAACAAAAAAGGAAAGAATGCGCAAGAGCTAGAAACAGCTTCGCAGTAATAATCAACCCCAAAAGGAAAGTTTCCTCCATATTTTTCCTGCATTTTTACTAAAAAAAAAAAGAAGAAGGAAATCGAATTGAAGAATGAAGTGAAATAAAAGGTAAAAAAAAAAAAAAAGAGAGAAGAGGAAAAATTCCAAAATCATGGTAGCATAGGGCCTCCAATCTCTAGCGGCATCCTTCCAACATAGGACCCCATTTCCTAGTTATCCCCGGCATAACCCGAGGACCTTTTTCCTTTTTCTCGGCATAACCCATGGACCTTCCGGGCATAACCCGAGATTCTATTTCCTTTTCTCCCTAGCATAACCCAGGGACCTTTTTTCTTTTATCCCGGCATAACTCGTGGACCTCCCTGGCATAACCCAAGGAACTTTTTCTTTTATCCCGGCATAACCTGCGGACCTCCCTGACATAACCCAAGGACCTTTTTTCTTTTATCCCGGCATAACCGGCAGATCTCCCTGGCATAATCTAAGGACATTTTTTCTTTTATTTCGGCATAACCCGTGGACCTCCCTGGCATAACCCAAGGACCTTTTTTCTTTTATCCCGACATAACCCGCGAACCTCCCTAGCATAACCCAATGACCCTTTTTTCTTTTATCCCGGCATAACCCGTGGATCTCCCTGGCATAACCCAAGGACCTTTTTTCTTTTATCCCGGCATAACTCGTGGACCTCCCTGGCATAACCCAATGACCTTTTTCTTTTATATCGGCATAACCCGTGGACCTCACTGGCATAACCCAAGGACCATTTTTCTTTTCTCCCGACATAACTCGGGGACCTTTTTCTTTTCCGGCATAACCCGATGACTTTCCCGGCATAACCCGTGGACCTCCCTAGCATAACCTAGGGATTTTTTTTTCTTTTCTCCTGGCATAACTCGTAGACCTCCCCGGCATAACCCGAGAAACTTTTTTCTTTTCTCCCGGCATAACCCGAGGACCTTTTGCTTTTCTTCCGGCATAACCCGATGACCCTTTTTATTTTCCGGCATAACCCGGTCAGCTTTCCAGCATAACCTGGCAATCCTTCCAATTTAGGGCTTCACTCCCTATTCCCAAGGATACATAATCCTGACTTTTATTTCTTTCAATAAAGAAATAGCTTAGATTTGTGTTGCAAATAACTCACGAAATTTTCCTAGTGAAAACTGGGGCAGAAAAATTTCGTTCGTTCGTTTGTATTGGTGTCTGAGCAGGTTTGACTTCGGGGAACATGATTCGAGATGACCAAAAAATGAGTCTCAACCCAAAATAAAGAAAAGAAGAAAAGAAACAAAAAGAAGTGAACTCAAAGTGCTGAAGTGGAGAAGGATGCGGGCTGCTCAAAAATTTGATTGAAGTCACAAGCTTCGCATGTCCTGCCTTAATCCAAAAGATGAAGAATGAACCAGCATTTGCAGCTAACGAGCATCAAGATCAGATCGGAGTCTACAGCAAGAACCAACTAAGACTCAAGATCAAGCTTCAAGAGATTTATAGATAGAAATCTTGTAACTCGTAGCTGATAGGTCTAGCTAGCTTAGCTTTTGATTTTCCTTTTTGGTGTAATAAGGAGGTCAGCAAGCAGTAGCAACAGTGAAATCACAGATCCCGGTAGTCCCAACTACCAAAACTTCCAGAACTACACTAACCTGATTCCTTTATAGACAAGGATATGTAGGCAACCTCTGAAGCAAGGTTCGGTCAAACACTTTAAAAAAATGCTTCTCATGGAGTGCCAAGAAGGAAAAAATCCCTCATAATTGCTCATTTTATCTTTGCCTGAAAACCCTTCATGTCTTCGAGTAAAGAGGGGAAGCAGTGAGCACGTGATTTTTGCCTCGCATGAATTACTTCTATAGAATTACCAAAATTAAAATTTTTCTTTTAATTATTTGGTTTTTAGAAATTAATTGCATAATTTTCGTGTTTGCTTGCATTTTTGTGTGCATATTAATTTATGTAATTCATGAAAAAACACAAAAAATAATACGGCATTTGCATTTAGTATCCAATTTTCTATTTCTAGGATAATTAGTTAATTAATGTTATAAAAATAAAATAAAACAACAAAAATAGTTTATTTTTTGCATTTTTACTCTTTAATTTTCAAATTGTTGTAGTTTTCTCTTAATTTAGGACTTAATTAATTTTTGTAAATACTATGAAGAATAATTAGCTTATTTTGATAAATTAATTTAGTTTTAAGAGTTAATTTGAAAAGGAAAAGAAAAGAAGAAATAAAAAAAAAAGAAAAAGAAAGGAAAATAAGCAAGGCTATTTCTTTGGGCCAAATTGCCAAGCCAAACCCCTACACCCGTCCAAACCCCCAAATTCGGCCCAATTATCCAAATACCCGGACCAACCTCCCCCTTCTCATCAAAACAACCCCGTTTAAGTTGAGTTCAATCTGGGTCGTCGAGGTTTGTTCATCCAACGTTTGGGAAGCTGGTTCATTTGACATTAATATGTCCAAACGTCCCCCTACCCCCATCTCTCATCTCTCTCAGACTCCTCCCCCCAGAACCCTAGCCAGTCACCCTTGAAATGCCTGAGGGTGGCGACGCCACCACCAACCACCGCCAAAATCACACCATACAACCACCTCACTCCCTTAATCTCAAATCCCCCCAAAGCCTCTCGAATCTTAAATCTAAGGTTCGAGTCAAGGGGGTCGAATTCAGATTCCTCCATGCAAGGTCACCCCTCCAAGTTCCCCGATTGTTCCGAGCCTGTTTCGTCTCGAGATGATGTTCTTCGTCCGTTCTTGACAAAGAACCGACGATTTATACCATTTCGAGACTTAAACAGAGTTACCATTGTTTTCAAGTCCAAACTAGTAAGTTTCCTTTTCTTTGTTCATATTTTTATTCATCCTTTTGCTTCGTCTGGTTTTGCTGTTCTGTCTGCGTTTTTTGAATTTATTTCCCCCTCTAAGGTAGTTTGTTCGGTATGTGTGTGTGTGTTTGTTTCTTTTCCATCTTTCCAATTTTTCTTTCTCTTAGTCAATATTTTCCTATCTTTATGTGATTTGTATTTTAGGCTATGAAATTTTCTGATAATTAGTTTAGGTAAGTTGGTGTCGAATTGTTAGTTTAATTTTAATATATCAATCTAGCATGATAATTTGATACATGTTCTAAAATAATTCAACTGTTTTGATATAATTGCTGCTCGCTCTTCTTATTGAGATGCGAACTGGTGACGGTTATTTGTATCCCAAACCTTCACGTGGCTGCCTCGTTGTAGCTTCCGATGAGAGCTTTCCTAACTTTGATGGCTCATTGGGATTGTATCCAGCTTTTGCAAATAGCTTGTAAGCGTTAGGGTCAAAACCTTCATCTGTTCGCTTTGTAGGGAGTGCCACATTCTGCAAATGATTTTGGGCTAAAAACCTTATAAGCGGCATTGAGGACGGCTTTACTGCCTCAATTCGTTTGACCGAAATAGTTAACTCCTTTAGCACATTAGCTTGGCGATTGAATGATTCACCTTCATCTTTTTTCCTTTTAGGGACATATCGGAGCGCCGAACTTACTTTCTTTCCATAAGACGTAATATTCCCCCTATAAGATCTATTCGCGTTGGGCTGTACCTCATTACTAACAGCTTTGGCTTCACCAGTAGTCACCTCTTATCTTTTAGTTGAGGGCTCTTTATTCTTGCTTTTCATGCCATCATCAACTTTCAGATCCTTCACAATGCGATTCTTTAAGTAGAACTTTGCATCGGCGAAGTGTGGCTCAGCCTCGGTGAATGGCTCATCATCAGCAACTACCGTCTTCTCGACTTCACCCTCGTAGTATTTTAAACATTGATGGTAGGTAGATGGAAATACTTTATTCTCATATATCCAAGGCCTCCCAAGAAAAATATTGTATGAAGTGTTCGCATCGATCACATGCAGCCATGCACTTGATTGCATATCTTCAATAGTGATTCCTAGCCTGATTGCGCCTATGGCTCTTTTCCCCCCTTGGTTGAATCCTTGGATCATCACACAACTTTCTAAGAGTTTGTTCATGGGAATACCAAGTTATTTCACAGTGTGGATTGGCAAAATGTTCACTGAGGATCCTCCATCAACCAAAATCCAATTTACCCTTTCATTACACATATAGCCAACCAGGTACAATGGGCGGTTATGAGGAGTGTAACCTAGCAAAAGATCGTCATTTGTGAACGTAACCTTTTCCTTAAAAGTATTAACTTCTTGAGGAGTGGACTCTATGGGATTTTCCGAAGATGGTGCCAATGGTAGGTCATCACTTTTTTCTCCCCCTTTGTCAGCATGGCAACAAAAGGCATCAATGCCCTCATGGGAAATCTTCGTGCGGAACCAACTTGGTAAAAACTCCTCCAAGGTCACTAGATTTCGTGGCTTTTGAGTATGGTGCATCTCCACTTTTTCTTTCTTCAAATGCCTAACTGGATTCCATTTCCTTGGTCTTTTCACCATCATTTTCCTTGTTGGTTATTCTATTGATTCCTTTCGTGGGCTCCTTTTGTGGTGCCTACGATGAGTTACCAAAGTCCAGCCTTCATCATCATCAGGTTGATTGACTTCATATTTGTCGCTTTCCAGTAATTCTTCATCTTTAGTTTCTTTAAAACCACATAATTCGTCCGGACTGAATGACCCAAAGGTGATAGAGACTTGGTTTGTGCTTGCTTTCTCATCTTCAAACACGATCTTCTTTTCGCGAGCCAAGTCCCTGACTTTGTCCTTGAAGACAAAGCACTTCTCCAGAGGGTAGCTTACAAGTCGGTGATATTTGCAGTAATTTGGGTCATTTGTTTTCCCAGCTTTGTTTGGTCGCTTCATCTCCAAAAGCTCAATAAGATTTAACTCGAGGAGTTCTTCGAAAATGGCTGGCACATCAGAATCCAGAAATGGGTACTCTTTCTCTTGTATTTCTATTAGAGTTAACTTTCCACTCGGCTTATCGTGAAAAGAAGTGGATTTCATACTCTGCTTCTTGCTCACCTTCGTCGTGAACTTCATAGGTGACGTATTGACATTCATAGCTTCTTTGCTTTCAGACTTGGGTACGAACTTGCCCCACTTCCTGACTTCTTACTTGTCATTCCCTTTACGAGGTTCGTAAATGGGCAGCCTTTCATTTCCAGTGGAGGCCATGCTCAATTCCATGTCATGGGCAAAAGTTGCTAGTTCTTCAAACGTGCCAGGCTTGATACCTTGCAAGATGTAGCGCAATCCCCAATACATGCCTTGGATGTATATCTCTATGCCTGAAGCTTCACTAAGCTTGTCTTTGCAGTTGAGGCTTGCATTCCTCCTTTGAATGATAAAGTTGATAACTAGTTCTCCCTTACGTTGACGAGTATTTGTAAGTTCTATCATACTCACAGTATGTCTCGTACTATAAAAGTAATTGAGGAACTCTTGCTCTAGTTGATCCCAAATATTGATAGATCCAGCCTCGAGGTATGTGTACCAGTCAAAAGCATTTCCTTTTAGCGAGCGGACAAACTGCTTGATGAGGTAATCTCCATAAGTCCCAGCATTGTTGCACGTCTCCATGAAGTGCGCAACATGTTGTTTTGGGTTACTTTTACCGTCAAACTGTTGAAACTTCAGAGGTTGATAGCCAACAGGCATTTTCAACATATCGACCCTTGCAGTGTACGACTTTGCATATGTAAGGGAGGATTTGGCAGCAACTTCATATTTGTTCTTAATGGTTCCTTCAATGAACTCCTTCAATTGATCGATTGGAATCATCCCTTCAGATGAGACAGGGATAATCTTAGTGGATGCTGCTTGTCTTGGGGGAGAGTCACTCTCTAGAACCTCTGGGAGCTTGCCGGGTGCATTGGTAGATTCTTCTTCCATCAAGATTTCCACCTTGTCTGTTAGCTTGTCAATTTTAGCCTCTTGATTTTGCATGCATTTGGTCAAGCCAGCGATTGCTTCAGTCAAGTTTGCCAAATGCTCCTCCACGGATGAAGTATTTGTCACCATAGCTTGCATGTTTGACGTGGACGGCGGAGAGTAGCACGGATTTTCACACAGATTGATCCTTGATCGGCTCACGCTATGTGGTGTAAGTGGGGAGGATCCATCATTTGAAGCATCATCATCTTCCTTCATAGCAGAGTGCTTGGATCCGGAGAGGTCAAGCAGAGCAAGTGTTTTCTTGATCTTTTCAGCAACATCGCTTCGTCCTTTCGATGCGTTTGTGGAAGATCTTGCTCCTTTTGAGGATGAAGATCCGAAAATAGGGGTTGACACAGACGGCACTTGGGGTGTTTGTTGTCCTAAAGAGCTTGCTTTACTCCTCGTAACTGGTCCGAAGCTTCCAAAGGTAACATCGAGGATGCTTTTCACATCAGCTTAGAACCTGTAGTTAGCAGCCTTGGTGGAAGTTGAACCAGAGTTGATTTTCTTTGAAGCCATTTCAATATTCTTGGTATTTGGCGAATGAAAAGTTGATATGAGAGGTAGAGATTATCCCACTAGGCGTGCCAGAATTTGTAGATAATAAATTTGCGTCAAGAAAATAAAATCAAGACAAAAAATATCGCAACAATCGTAGTATTATATTTCAAATATTTGAGTGTACAATCTCTATGATTCCTCTGATTCTTCTTTTCAATAGTAAATAAATTCAAGGGCCTTTGAGCTTGATCTTGGATTTGAATTTAATTTATCCGTCGCGAACACTTTGATTGTTGCCACGAATTTTATCACGAACAAGTAGCCTTGGTCTTGAACGTCTTGTATTTGATTTGATTTCGTTTTTGATCTTGAATACTTGAATCGTTCTTCATTATTGAGCTTGAATACTTGATTTGTTCTTCGTTCTTGAACTTGAACTTGATTTCTTGAAGCTTGAAACTTGTGAGGAATTTGCAGTGTTTGATCCACGAGCTCTTTCTTGCTTCTTTTTATAATTTCTGGTGTCTTTTTTAAGTTATGAAGACCCCTATTTATAGTTGTGGGAGGGAAGAGTTATGATAAGAACAAACTCTTTCCGACCAATTAAATTGAAGTGTGACATGGCCGCATTTGATTGGCCAGAACATGTCACTTGCGCACGTGGCGCGATTTAATTGGCCTTTCAGTGTGACTGGGCATGCCTTGTCATTTTGACATGTGGCATGGTCCTATTGGCTCTTCCGCTTGACTTGGCGCGCCATGTCATTTGACACGTGACACCAAACTAGGCCTCTAGGAAGATGCCATCTTGGGCTTAATGAAGTGGGCTCATCATTTTAGCCCAATTAAATGGGCTATCCCAATGGATTAAGACTTATTTATTTAATCTATATATATTGAACTTATATAATTAATTCAATTATATTAGCCCATATATTTATTTGGACTAATATATTTAAAATATAATCTAAATTATTTATTAAATTTAAATCCAATAAAATTTATATGCTTACAGCCACAAAATTACAAGAAACTCACTCCACTATGCATTAGCTGGACAATTTGGCAAGAAATGAGCTAGAGATGTTCTGAAGGAGAAAAGGACTAGATTTATGTTTTAAAATATAGTTGTTTGCAACATTTACAATGTTGGAAAGAGAATATATTACCTTTTGGACTTGCTAGATTCAATTTTTAAGTAGATTTTGTATTAGTCCAATTTTATGCACTCTCTTTTGATACCTACTTGGTACTGTTTCCATTAATAAAATTACCTTAGAAAACTAACATCTTAACACACCAACCAAACAATGTACTATATTCATTGCCGGCTCAAGGCCGAAGCCACTGAAGCAATGGCTTTAGGTCCCGACATTTTTGAGGCTCAGTTTTTTAATTAGTAGTAATAGCTTAATTTTATGGTAGTCTTCTTTTAAGAAAGAAATAATACAAGAAAATACACATGACTTCACACCATAACAAAAAATGACCTATGTTTTTAGGTTTTACCCTCACCTAACCCACATTTTACATATTTTAAAAACACTAGCAAATTCAAAATCTGTGTTCTTACAACTATTGTTTCTAAAAATTATGGAGTTAAATATGTGTTCTCACAACCATTGCTTTCACTCTCTCTTCTTCTCACATCTTCTACATATGCTTCAAGAGGCCGTGTGTTTTCTGCTTCTACTCTTGTGTCACATGCTTGCAATGTAAGAAAATTGAAGAGTAGAAGTCCAACATTGAAAACCATTCAAAGTTATGCTTTTGAAAATGGTTTTTTTTTTTAAATTTGTTAGTTATTTAGATTGGGTGTTATTCCAATTGATTAAAACTATAAAAAGGTATTCAAAATTTAAATTTGAAGTGATTTGTAGTAGATTTGAGCAGGATTTGAGTTAAAGTTCAGAAAGACGCAAGTAAGAAGGCGAAGTCAGTTTTTTGTATAATTATGTATACACCGTAGTTGAACTTTTTTGGTGAAGGCGCATAGCCTATCTTGGTTCAACCGTAGTTGAACGTTTTTGGCGAAGGCGCATAGCCTGAGTCCCGGTTCAACCGTAGTTGAATTGTTTGGTGAAGGCGCATAGCTTGTCTTGGTTCAATCGTAGTTAAACTTGTTGGCGAGGGCGCATAGCCTGAGTCCCGGTTCAACCGTAGTTGAACTGTTTGGTGTAGGCGCATAGCCTGTCTTGGTTCAATCGTAGTTGAACTTTTTTGGTGAAGGCGCATAGCCTGTCTTGGTTCAACCGTAGTTGAACTAATTGTCGAAGGCGGGTAGCCTGAGTCCCGGTTCAACCGTAGTTGAACTTTTTGGTGAAGGCACATAGCTTGAGTCCCGGTTCAACCGTAGTTGAAATGTTTGGTGCACATAGCCTGTCTTGGTTCAACCGTAGTCGAACTTTTCTGGTGAAGGCGCATAGCCTGTCTTGGTTCAACTGTAGTTGAACTTTTTTAGTGAAGGCGCATAGCCTGAGTCCCGGTTCAACCGTAGTTGAACTGTTTGGTGAAGGCGCATAGTCTGTCTTGGTTCAATCGTAGTTGAACTTTTTTGGTGATGGCGCATAGCCCGAGTCCCGGTTCAACCGTAGTTAAACTTTTTTGGTGAAGGCGCATAGCCTGTCTTGGTTCAACCGTAGTTGAACTAATTGGCGAAGGCAGGTAGCCTGTCTTGGTTCAAATGTAGTTGAACGTTTTTGGTGAAGGCGCATAGACTGAGTCCCGGTTCAACCGTAGTTGAACTAATTGGCGAAGGCGGGTAGCCTGTCTTGGTTCAACCGTAGTTGAACTTTTTTGGTGAAGGTGCATAGCCTGAGTCCTGGTTCAACCGTAGTTAAACTAATTGGTGAAGGCGGGTAGCCTGAGTCTTGATTCAACCGTAGTTGAAATGTTTGGTGAAGAGCTCGGTTTTGATTCGAGATCTTGAGCAGCTTAATCGTTATCTTCCCAATCGGGGTATGTAGGCTGTCTTGAAGCGATTCTCAATTCGGGATTGCTCCGTGCTAGTTTCCGGCTGGAGCCCTTATCAGGGATGTGGGAGATCTCTTACGAAGATTCTCCCCAAAAAGGGGGGGGG